>JARYGA010033507.1:0-40107 GCA_030545235.1 Helianthus tuberosus
AGTTTGGGCCGCACCTTCCGCTATTAGACATGGGTCGCCATCGTTTAGTTATACACTCGGCTCAACTTGCTAGCCTTAATCTACCCGGCCCAAGCTCAATAGTTTAAGTCACGTATTCGGCCCTTATGTTTAGGAAGCCCAAGCAAGTGTTGCAACCAAACAAAAACCTAGTGGGTTTGGCCCACTCCAATCCGATTGTGAATGGAATTAGTTCCATTATATTAGCACAAATAAACCAAACCCTAATACCCTCACCTTCCCTTATTTGCGACGGCAGCAGGAGACACCCCCCCCCTCGAGGCATCAACTTTCGGACGTGATTGATTAACTGTGAGCACATACTTTAGCATACCGAGCAAACCAAGGTGAGTTCACACAGCCAAGGCATGGGATTCTCGGGTTGGGAATCGGGTTGGATTATTTGAAATGGATAACTACTCGTACTTACGCTATCGCTAGACTATAGACCATCGTCCTCAGGATAGTCAGGACACTTACGTAAAACCTACGTAACCTAGTATCTACCATTGTCTCCCGGGTCGGGAGGACACTTACGTAAAACCTACGTAAACTAATACCTACCATTGTCTTCCGGGTCGGAAGGACACTTACGTAAATCCTACGTAAACCCCACACGTACCACTGTCCTCGGGGAAGGGCACTCACGTAAATCCTACGTGACCTTGTACGTATTCCTGTTCTCGGATTAAGAAGAACACATGGTTGCAAATAGTCTAGTAAGTGCAAACATGGGAATCCCCCACTAGTAATACATATGACCATGGGAAACCCCCACCATTAGTACGTATTAACATGGGAAGCCCCCACCTATCGAACATACAAACGATCTAGTTAATAACGTAATGATTTGCATCGAACCTACTTTCTGTGAACTCGCTCAACTAGTTGTTGACTCTCTGCTGCATGCCTTGCAGGACCTTAGGTACATTTGGAGCTTGCACGGGAGATGCGGTCGTTGTGGGCACGGATTGTGGAACTATGATAAAACATTTAAACATTTGAACTTATTACTTACGTTGGGTTTACATTTTATGCTTCCGCTATACACTTAACATGTTTTGTTGGACACCTTTCATATCGTTTGGTTTAAATTACTTTATTACTTATTATGTTTGATATGATTGGTGGCTTGATCCTGGTCATGTCACGCCTCCAAGCGGTGGTACTCCGCGTGTGGATTTTGGGGGTGTGACAATTGTGTGCATTACTTAGTACATTGTTTTACATCACATTTCATGCTAGGTGTGCCCATTGTGTGCATTACTTAGTACATCGTTTTACATGACATTTCATGCTAGGTGTGCCCATTGTGTGCATTACTTAGTACATTGTTTTACATTGCCTTTCTGTTGCATATGCTTATCCAGCATATGAACACATTATACTACATTTTGAACCGTTGTAATCATTTGACTATGTGATCCGTTGATATCTGTGAACCGTTTGTAACCGTTGAACCATGTGAACCGTTTGTATCCATTACATGATTTACATTAGACATGAACATTACTTTGGTGGTTTAGTTTGATTAAGTGATTAAGTAACGATGCGTGTGTAATATGATACAAACATGGTGGATACGCCGCTGGTACTTCCTATATATAAGTGTTTGTATGGTATTACATATTGTAGCGTTATTTGAATCATTTCAGTTTGAGGCATAGAACATTTTATACAAATAACATACTTTTCACAAGACATTGTTTTACAAACAACTTATCTTATACAAACCCATTCTACTATGGTTATTCATTTAACCATACATTATTCACTTATTTATACATATCATCTGAACTCATTGTTTTTCAAATGATTTACAAAACAAAGCAAATTACAAGGTTCATGACTAAACATTTTCTCAAACATAAGTCATGAAACCTATTTTCACAAAACCTATGTATCTCACAGGCATTTTTATGCTGACGTACCTATTTTCACATGTGTTTTCAGGAGCTATTGCATAAGATGATCAAGATACACATAGGCAGACTTGGGCTTTAGTGACAATAAAAGATGCATGACTAGTTAATTATGTTGTATTTCCTTGTTTGTTAAGACATTGTAACACTTTTAATCAGTAAAACGAAATTTCAATTGCCATGGATTTGAAACAATTAATTCTGTTACAACACTCCCCGATGTTTCCGCCACGTTTTGTATGTTCTACGTGGTCGGGGTGTGACAAGATAAAGCAAAAATAGAAGCTGAGAAAGCAGAAGTTGAAGAAAGTTCAACAAAGGAAACTGAGGGACAGAAAGCTGAAATAGAATCTGAAGAACCAGTGGTTGAAAAGATTATAGAGAAAATCGTTGAAATTGAAAAGATGGTTGAGATTGAAAAGATTGTTGAAGTTGCGAAAGTTGTTGAAGTTGATAAGATAGTCGAGATCATTAAACCTTGTCTGAAATGTGAGGAGCCTTGCAAACATTGTGAGGAGAAAGACAAGAAGATTCTTGAATTGGAAGAGATGAAAGAGAATTTGTTGTCTGATGTGAAGTACGTGAAGGAGTCGTATGATGTTCTGAACAGAACAGTGGATAGTCTGAAAAAGACAAATTTAGAAGTTGAAACTGCTCAGATGAGGATGAATGGAACTTTAATGACAAAGCAAAAGGTCATCAATGAGTATATTGAAGATTGTGCTAAGCTGAAACAGGAATTGGAACTTAAAAAGATTGAGAGTGAAAGGATTAAACATTTGTTGTTGAGTTATACAACATGTGATTATTTGATTGATCGTGTTTATCCTACTGTTGCAGGTCTTGAAGCATTCATGGAGAAAAAGACTGAAGATACTGATACTGATACTGGTAAGAAACAAAGTGTCAAGTATAACAGATGTCCGCCCCCGATCCATGAAAGTTATTCTCCCAGAAAGCCAAATGAGGAACGTGTAAATAAGGCTCTCAACATCAAGTTAAAGTCTGAAATCATTGATAAATTACCAGACAATATTGATGTCACATTCACAGCGTCTGACACTGATCATGAGTCTGAGTTATTAAAGAAAGTGGTCGATCAGGTTTTAGATATGGATGAAGAATCAAAACCGGAGTCTGAGTCTGATAGTCCGAGTTCGTCAGAAAAGAGTCTGAGTTCACCGGTTAAAAGGGATTACAATAAAGAATTTATGTTATCAATATCTAATTTGAATGACGGATCAATCAAAGTGGCTTATACTTTGAATGATTCAGACAAATTATATTCTGATGAGGAATCTCCAATAAGAAGTGTCAAAACTGAAATGATCAAACAGGTTTTCAAATTAACAGAAATTAATATTTATGAAATAAAAGATTTAAATCTTGCTGAAAAACCTAAAAAGTACACTTCAAGAGTTCAACAAAGATTGAACAAGAAAAAGGGTTACGGTTATGGTTCAGGTTATCGAAAGAAACCAAACCACAACGGTAAGTTCAAAAAGCAAGGTCTTGGTTTTAATTCTTCAGAAAATTATAAAAATGAGAAAAATTATAAACCAAAAACAACATTTATTGCAGGAGGAAGTGCTGAAGATGAGCAGAAGAAACCATTCTGGAAACAATCAAATCAAGAGTTTCTTGCTGAGGTAAAGAAGAATGTAAGAAAGTTTGCTCAAAGAGTTGATCGAAGAACCTGTTTCAAATGCCAGGAAGTTGGACATATTGCTTGGAATTACCAACAGTCCAACAACACAAAACAGGAAGTTACTTCTAACTCAAAACTGAAAGAGAAACTTGTCTTTGAGAAGAAACAATCAACTGAGAAATCGAAAGTGTTTGAAAATTCAACTTCCGAAGAAGGTGAAAGTTTAAAAAGTTTTTACAAAAGAAGAGTTGATTTAAACAAACAAAAATGGGTTGTAAAATCTGAAAGAAGTTCTGACAATGAATCTGATTCCATAAAATCAGAGGAGTCATGTGTTGAGAAAAAGGTTGATAATTCTGTTCCTGAGTTGAACGAGGAAAACTTTCCGACATTGTCGAAAGATAATTTGAAATCAAAAGGTAGGTTTGAGATATCAGGTCAATTCTTTGCTGATAAGAAAGAATTTGATGTTGAAAAAGTGTTTAATGGAAATGTTAAACATATTTTTGGAAAGATGGTTGACAGGAAATTGAAGGGTGCTAAAGAATTTTATAAATCAAAATGTTGGTGGGATAGGTGTGTACCAGAATCTCCCAAGGCTGGTCAGGCTTGGGGGAAAGTTTTTCCAAACTGAAAATCCGGACTTGCCGGAGCTCCCAGGTTGGTAAGAGTGGAGCAGGAATCGGCATCATTCTTGAATATGTTTGGTTGGTAAATCTACAGGTGATATCTTTATATTGTTATATTTTGATTTAAAAATGGGATGGTTGGTGAGTGAACCTGCAAGTGGTTGTAGAAGGTTTTCATCTTCAAATGGTTAATCAAGGTCATTAAGTTGAACTTGATTGGACCATACTTACAAGTGGTATTTTGAAGAACAAAATGATGAGTTTATCCTATAACCTACAAGTGGTTTGAAAATCAACAAAACTAAGTTTCCGGAAAAACCATTTGATTAAAACAAACTTAAGTGTTTTGAAATCACAATGGGAAAATAGTTTGTTAAAAGGGGGAGTTCTGATTGTTTATGCCAAGTGGATGGCGATCTGAAGTGATTTGATATCAGTTATCACTTTATTGTACAGTTTGTTTTCAAATTTCCTAAAGTGTGTTTGCATTTTAGGGGGAGTAAAAATTTCAGAAAATCCAAAAACATTAGAAAATTTGAAAAAGTAAAAAACATGATAAAATCAAAAATGAGTTTTGTTGTATAAAAGAGGAAATGATAGTACATCAGTGGACGATCACGACATGCTAAAGAATTGGAAAGTCAAATGTGATAAACGGTCTCACTGATGATATGCCAGTAGGTTTTTTGCACATTTAGTAGATTGTGACGAGATATAAACCTAAATTTCAAACTTGCTTATATCGTGGGTAACATCTCTCGGATATATGGGTAACCCCCGAAATCTTGTTTGAAGGACCCCTCTTTCTGAGATACTAGGTCTTTATGCTTAGTGATATCTAGGGTATTATCCCGGGACTTCTGATTTTGCGGAAGCAATGGCCTAGTCCCTGGAGAATACTTTACTGCTTGCTTGAAATATAGCGCCGCCCTAAGCAAAAATGATGAGACAATAAAATTGATAATCATTGCTGTTGTAAAAAAGATCCTCTAAAGGGGACCCACCTAAAGTCGAACTGTCATCTCTCTGCTGAACGGAAGTTCTGACCTGAGCTCTCACGGTCTCGCAACCTAACCCCCTGCAGATATCATCTAGGTATACTCACCTGTAAGACTGAATATTGGGATCTAGATACGGGAGTATATTCTGAGGTGGGACACGCGATTAAGTTTAAGTCTCTAAAACATTAATATCATATCTCGAAACAGTTGAACTTTGTGTGAAAATTTAAGTGGATCGGTATACTGACAATCTAAGTGAATTGTTTAGAACTTAAAATGTATAAAGCTTAATGGTGTTGGTGATTTGTCTCAGAAACTGATATGATCCTCTTACACAAACTCACAAAAATATTGTATGTAAATATTTCTTTATTGTATTTCTTTTATTTTCTAAAATCCAAAAAGATTTTCGGTGTGTTTTAGCATAAATTTTGAAAAAAAAATTCAAAAAGATTTTAGACAACTGATGTTGAAAAACTGATTTTCAAAATTCCGAGTGCTAAAAATGACGAACAGGTTTGGGAAAGTTTGTTTGAAGATGTTTGAAATGAAAATGATATTCATTCAAGTGGTTCATCAGTGACTTACATGATAAATCTTTTTGCTCAGATTGTGACTATAAGTGGTTAGCAGGGTTTCTATATTTGTTTTATCTTATCTTTTAAGAAACTTATGTTTTTGGTAGAGAATATGCAGGTGAGTCTGGTTACGATACCTGAACCTGTGAAAGCCAGACTACGATCCTAGTACAAGTTGAGGGGGAGTTTGTTAGAGAAAGAAAGTTGGAAGTTGCTAGAGCCAGATGTTGATCCTGAAGAATACAAGAGAGAGTTACATCATCCGAGGAGGAGATTAGTTGAAGAATGTTAGAGTGAGGCAAGAATCAGATCGAGATTCTAAAAAGAGCCCAAAGACTGATAAAGACTGAAGATTGTGAAGACTCGACACTTAAGACTCGTCAACATATGAGGGGGAGTCTATTGGTGCATACATCTGTCGACTTCGTCTCGTATCGAGTCTTGGATTTGTTGCGAATCTGAACAAGCATGATGTCATCATTCTTGATGATGACATCATACAAGTGACATCATATCTTACATCATGAGATAATATGCACATGAAATAGGATGATTTAATGTAATTTCGTTTGAATTGACTTTTGTTAATTTCGTTTGAATGGTTCTTTGATAATTTTGTTTGAACATTCATGTTATGTTTCAAACGAAATTAGGTGGACTATATATAGGCTTGTTGTCTTTTCATTTGTAACGAAATCTGATTTGTGTACCGAAGTGCTGCCGGTCTGTCTACTGCATGTAATCGTTGTCAAATCAATATACAAGACGTTTAAAGTGATATTCAAGCTGTTTCATAGTCTATACGTCTGTTTCCGCCTTTCGTATAGATAAGAACTCTTCTGAACGACTCATTCAGGTCACTATTCGATCCTACATTTTTGCTTCTTTTGTTCATTTGAGCTCATTTAATCCTGAAAATACAAAAGGAAGACAAAAACATACTTTTTCCAACATTAGTACTAAAAAGGGTTAGTTTTATGCCACATTTAATGTAATTTATATGTTGCATTTTGCATACATCATCGCGCCAGTTGAAGGTTCACGAGAAAAACTACACTACGCATGATTTAGAATTAGGCGCAGTGGTGTTTGCATTAAAGATCTGGCGACATTATTTGTATGGCACCCGATGCACGATCTTTACAGATCACAAGAGCCTGCAGCACATATTTGATCAAAAGGAGCTTAATATGAGACAGCACCGATGGGTGGAGCTGTTAAACGATTATGATTGTGAAATTAAGTATCACCCAGGGAAGGCGAATGTGGTCGCGGACGCCTTGAGTCGGAAGGAAAGGATTAAGCCTATAAGGGTTAGGGCTTTGGAAATGATTGTACAAACGGACCTCTCGTCATGCATTCGTGCCGCGCATATAGAAGCTCTTAAGGAAAAGAATTTTGAGGATGAATATCTCTGTGGGATGGAGAAACGGTTAGTACCCAACAAGGAAGGAACATTGTGCTTCATGGAAAGAATTTGGGTTCCCCTCTTTGGTGGTCTTAGAGAAGTAATTTTCGATGAAGCTCACAAATCAAGGTACTCGATCCATCCAGGATCGGACAAGATGTACCAAGATTTAAAGGATTTCTATTGGTGGCCGAGACTAAAAGGTGATGTTGCAACGTATGTTGGCAAATGTTTGACTTGTGCCAAGGTAAAGGCCGAATATCAGAAGCCTTCAGGTCTTCTGCAACAACCTGAAATACCCATGTGGAAATGGGAGCAAGTTTCAATGGATTTCATAACGAAGTCACCAAAGACACCCAAAGGTCATGACATGATTTGGGTAATCGTAGACCGTCTGACGAAATCTGCACACTTTTTGGCGATCAAGGAAAAGGATAACACTAGTAAGCTTGCTGAGCTGTACCTCAGAGAGATAGTTGCGCGACATGGAGTGCCTATCTCGATTATTTCTGATAGAGACGGAAGATTTGTATCAAGGATTCGGCAATCCTTCCAAGAAGCCTTTGGTTCTCTGATGAATTTGAGTATTGCTTTTCATCCGCAGACAGGTGGCCAGAGCGAACGAACGATTCAAACGCTAGAAGACATGTTGCGAGATTTGCTAATGGATTTGGTTGGCAGTTGGGACACCCATCTACCATTGGTAGAATTCTCGTATAACAACAGCTACCATGCGAGTATTCAAGCTGCACCATTTGAAGCTCTCTACGGACGCAAGTGTCGATCACCGTTATGTTGGGCAGACGCGGGTGATAGACAGCTTGTTGGTCCTGAATTGGTTCAAAAGATGACAGACAAGATTATACAGATCCGAGAGCGCATCAAGGCAGCTCGTGATCGACAAAAGAGTTATGCGGACCAAAGGAGGAAACCTTTGGAGTTTGAAGTAGGAGATATGGTCTTACTAAAAGTCTCACCCAGGAAGGGTGTAGCACGCTTTGGAAAGCGTGGAAAGTTAAACCCGCGATACATTGGACCGTTCAAAATCCTGGAGAGGAATGGTCTTGTAGCTTACAAGTTGGATCTACCCACAGAACTGAATGGCGTTCATGATACATTTCATGTATCTAATCTGAAAAAGAGTCCAGCTCAGGAAACAGTTGTCATTCCTGCCGATGAAGTCCACATTGATGACACACTCCTCTTTACTGAGGAACCTGTTGAGGTTACTGATTGGAAGGTTAACAAGACTCGCAGGAGTAGTGTCAAACTCGTCAAGGTTCGTTGGAACACGTGACACGGCCTGGAGTTCACTTGGGAGCGTGAGGATCACATGAAAGCGAAATATCCGCACTTATTCCCTAAGACCCCTGCGGCTAGTAGCAGAACTAAAATTTCGGGACAAAATTTTCTTAACAGGGGGAGAATGTGACAACTGTCAAAAATCCAGGTATCCGTACAATTTAATTTACCATGATTAGTGCTTAATGACTGTGTTGAATTACAATTAATTGCTTTCTGATTACTGCTGTCACACCCTGACTTTTGCGGAAGCGTATGATGTGTGACTTGTTTAATACCATTGCATTCAATCATAATAAACAACTATATGATCAAAACGATGTTCATCCATTCATTAAGTAAAAGTATTACAAATACCAGTTATTTAAGTTTCAAATAACACAACCTTTGACTAAAATACAATTCAACAAAAGTGGATGACATCTTAAACTTGGAATTTAGTTCTAGAAACAACACCCGCGCTCAAGATCTAACTTGTTACCTGAAATACATGTAATTTTGGAAAACTTCAACAAAAGTTGAGCGAGTTCATGCGTTTTGTGTGAGTACTGGCAAACTTGTAAACCTTTGAGAGACTCCTTTGAAAACAGGTATGAAAAGCGTGTATGAACATACCAAATAAATGTTTTACAAGGACATTAAGGCATGTGAGGACATAGGGAGTACTCAAGATGAGTAGGCTTATACCATCGTCGATTTCCCTCGGCTATGTCGAATTCCCCTTCGACTATGTCAATTCACCTTAACTATGTCAATTCACCTCGACTGGGAAACCGAATCACTCAAGTGGTCACAAGTACCATGAGTGGGGTTCGGTCATACCCGTTAGATCTAACCTTCGTTCCTAATTATGAGTTAATGGCATTTCAAATTTAGTCTATGCTCACATGATCTAAAATTCAGTTCATAGTCAATTCATATTGTTTGAAACATTCGTAACATGTATTCCACCCCCGAGAGTTATAAAACCAAAAACATTTTAAGAGAAAAGGGGGACATGAACTCACTATTTTGCGTCTTAGGTACTCGTAACTCAAATCTCGTCAGCAAACACGACTACCTACAATGTGCTAGGGTCTATTAGACGAACGGGACGTGCCTTGCCTTAATATTCACGTTTTTTAGTTACGTTTCTTTTATGTCCTCAATATTATTCCAAGTTATAATTACTTGTTAAAATAATAATTATTTTAACTTTAAATTATATTTAATTTTGGAATAATTGTTTAACAATATTTTTGTGACAATACTTCTCAAGTATTTATTTTCGTATTTCCTTCCCAAGGATGGGGGTATCTCATACATGTATTTCCATATGCTTGTATTTGTAGTTCCAAAATTATATATTTTCAAGTCTAACTTAGAAAATATATATAAACTTATTTTGTCCAAAAATAATGTATTTCAAGAAAATATATATTTTCCCAAAAATCATATATCTTCTAAATATTCAAAGAAAATATATTTTAACTTCCTAAAAATAATATATTTTCTCCTTGTCGAAAATATGATATAACTTGGTAATATTTACAAAAATCATATTTTCATTTCTTTCGTATCCAAAATAATATTTACCAAAAACACGCTCATAAATGTATTTTCCGGAATACTTGCAAGTTAGGTTCTATCATTCGGTTTCGCAGTATTATGTGTGTAACTTATATATTTGATTCCTTGTGATTTTTTGTAATATTTTGGATTGTAAATTTCTTGGTATTTGTTAAGTTACATTATTTCAAACCCTAAAATAATATAACTATTACACAAAGTATACAAATATTCACACACATGTCTTTTAAATATATACCTTTCAAATATATATTTTATTTACAAAAACCAACCTCCAATATTTGTATTTTTGCAAAAAAAATCTATGGCAAAGTTTATACTAAAAACCATAGTTAAAACACACTTGTAAATTTTTGTTTAGAAAATATTTTTCTAAGTGTTTATATTTTTAGAAAATTTTGCCATAGTTTCCCCTAAAAATGGAGGTGTCCATGCTATCAAAGCATATCATTTTCTTTTCAAAATCATCACAAACAATCAACAATCAACCTACACTTACCAAGTGCCAAAACAATGCTACTTACATAGTGATCATGAACTTGAACTTTCATAAAAACTTGTAGTAACTTGGTAGTGTGTTTAGTAGGTTTAGTTACTCTTTAAAGTGTGTTTACTTCTTTAAAAATCTCAATCTTGGAAGATTGAGGTGTTTACAACTTGTAAACATGTTTTACAAAAACATTTCTTCATGACATCTTCTTGTTTCACAAGTGTTTCTACACTTGTTTAACCCTTAAAAATAGTGTATGTTTATGTAAAAACCAAGTCTATGTAAATCTTGTGATTTAACTTAGTTTCTTTGGAAACTATTTTTGAAATCATCCAAATTTATGTCTAGTAAACATGTTACATACTACATCATACACAAAATCACTTACATTTTTCAAGTTCATGAAAACATAAAGCATGATGATCTTGGTCTTTCACAAGATCATCACCTTAACTTACTAGATCATGTGTTTAATCACAATCTAGTAGGTCTCTTATGATGTCTAACATCACTAACACAAATCATCAATCATCATGAAGTAAATCAACACAAGTCAACATGTATTCATATGGTATTAAGCTTATGTTAAAGTTTCATGAATATGTTCTTTAGTGTTCAAAAGATTAACAATGTTCATCATCTTTTAACCATCAAAATTTGAAGTAACAAGAGATCATAAGGGCCTTACTACTAGCTTTATGGCTAGGGATGAACACAAGATGTTGAAGATGACAAATGGGTTGGATAATAGCAAATGGGAGAGGTCCTTCAAGATCCAAGACCACCAAGCTTTCTTGTATGACTCCCTACACCTTGGGATCACTTTGGAATGGATGAACTTGAATGAAGGATGATGGTGGTGTGTGTGGTGGCTCACGGCCGTGAGTAGGAGGAGGGAGAGAGAGAGAAAGTTAAGTGTGGGTAATGTGTGAAAGATGATGAAGATTATGATCTAGCAAGTATTACTTATACACATGTTTAAGTGTTTACCCAATGGTTAATGTGTCACTAAAGTACATAACAAATCTTTCCAAGCAATCTAAGTGAATCAAGGAAGATCATGCAAGATCAAGAAGGATCAAGGGTGGGGCCACATTGTGACCGTCCACCATGGGGGGGGGGGGTATTTAGTTTGTTGTTTACTGATAGTTAGGAGATCTAGTTAGGATTTAAGTGTAGTGTTTAGTGTTCATGCATATGATGTGTTATATAGTGAGTTAGGGTGTTTGTGGATCATAATTAGCTCAGAAACATTAAAACAATGCTTCTAGTGTAATCTTGGTGTTTCAGGTAGTGTCCGGTTGTTCAGTTAGATACCGGTTCGTTAAAGTGTCAAACTATTCCGTTTAGTGATCTTTATGTACCCTTTTGTGACACTTTTAATTCCCGACACTTAGGAAAGCATTCAGGACCATTTAGTAATATTTTTGCATGATACAGACTTGTTAAAATGCTGATTTTTGCTGAAAAATGCTGAATTCAGCACTTTAAGTGGGTTTTTGGCACTTCTCGGCACTTAAATTATCACTTAGGCATGCAGTTTTGGGGTCCTTACTTCCCTACACACTATAATAATGTAGTACTTAGTCTCTGGCTCATACTGGGCCTCAAAACACTGTCTGTCTATGTACTGAACTCCCGTTAGTGCTTTTAGTTTGTCTGATAATGGTGCCAATTCTGTTTTGTGCATTATTAGAACTATATCGTGTTGCATGTAGTAACGATAAAAGTCTTGCAACATGAAATGCCATTGTATGTATATAACAGTAATCAGAATTTCATTTGTCTTGTAAACTATACCATGCACAGTTCTTAAACACATATTACTGTCTTAATATTGTACGGAATGTACGAAAAAGTGACAGTTGTCACATTCTCCCCTCGTTAAAAGAATTTTGTCCCGAAATTCAAGTGATGCCATCGGTCGCAGGGGAGTTATGAATCAAATGTGGTCACTTACGTTTAAAATTGGTCTTCATGTTCCCAAGTAAACTCTGGGCCATGATACGAATTACAACGTACTCAAATAAATCAATTACATCTTCTCCGTGTTTTGTGGACTCTCAGTCTGCAACCTTAACAGGTTCTATAGTAAATTGGAGTTTGTTGTTGACGTGAATCTTGTTTGTGGGAATAACTACTGTTCCTTGAGTCAGACTCCTCTTAAGACTAGACACGTGGAATGTGTCGCAATCACTACTTTCTGGAAGTTTCAGCTTGTGAGCAATGGTCCCGATCCCTACCAGGTGTCACACCCTGAAAATTATCAGAGCTGGCGTGACTGGACTGGTATCTTCATTGCACAGTGGAAGCAAATAAGCTAAGTCTTTTAGAAAATGAACGCCACTAAGTACTCGACTCTTCATGGTTCTCCTATTCCAACCGTGCCATAACTTTGAAAAGTAACCTGAGAAAGAAACATGCGAAAAATCAACATAAAGTTGAGCGAGTTCATAGTTTGTTTGTAAAGGTTTGAAATAAATCTTTTGAATAACCGGTTTATGAAATATTATTGAGAAAACGAATTTAGAAATCATTTTCTTGTCAAGTTATGTGGAAACTTGTATTGGTAACGCATTATGTTCGTAAAACCATGTATTTGTAAACTCTCGTATTTGTAATGTTCGTATAACCGTCAATGCCCACCCTGACTTTGACTCCATTCCCGCATAATCCTAGGCTTTGAATTTGTATAAAACATGGTATTTAATTTATATAAATCAAGTATTTCTGTAAGTATGTATGTCCCTGGTATGTAGCAATAAGGAAAAACAGATCAATTAATGTGTAGCTAATACATTAATAAGTGACATGGCCTAGGAAGCACTCAAACCTGTATGCGTATTTTGTATCTTCCCCTCCGGCGGAACGACATAGTCACCACATGCAGCCAACTCGCAGGCCCATGGGTGGGGCTCGCAACACCCAATAGATCTATCACTCATGCCCCTCGGTCCTTATACAAGGATTAATGGTCTTAAGACAATAGCCTACCCATTCACGTGATCTACTAGTAAACCCTCCTTAAGCTAATCACACCATGTATAAAATGTCTGAAATAATTATAACATGTATTTTACCCCAGCCTCTAAGGCTGAACCTCCCCAGCCTCTAAGGCCAACTCCCTAGTCTCTCTATATTATCACCAGACGATCCATCCCTAGTCATGAAAATCATTCACATTTCGATAATACGCATTTGTTTTGTAAAAACTGGTTTATTAGTATAATCCATTCATAAGCCATTTGAGTTCCTCGAAATCCATTCGTAATATGATTTAGAAATATGAGTTTTCGTTCGTTCAAAAGCTTTGTATGTCCTTGCAAAACGCGCTTTGTCTAAAAATATGCATTTTTTGTTCATCGAGAACTTTGTGTGTTTTCTGCAAAACGTGCATGTCTTTCCACCCCGAAAACATTTACAAAAATGTAAAACCATAAAAAGGTGGGGTTATGAAATCACCTGGATTGCCTTGTGCAAAGCTAGCTAATTACGACTTTGTGATGTCGTTTCCAAGACTTGACTTGCTAGCGTGCATTCTACAATATTCCTAACACGGAATATCTTAGAAGTTTCTAAAAAAACGCAGTAATTAAACTACGTGTCACCGTGCTCTACCGAGTCGTAAAGAAAACGACTCTCCAAAGGTGTTGTTATTTTGACTTAGAATAACCAATGTATGGTTGTTTGATCTTGTTAATAATCGAAATAAAACTAAGTCTCGAAATGAATTAGTTTCCGAGATATTTATATGTGTAAATATAAATATATTTACGAAGCCGTCATGAATCGAAATGCGTAGATCGATAATGGAACGTATGTAAAATGTTGTGTATGATTCGGTAATATACCGTTGCCGTTTTCGTAGGATGGATGTAAATAAATATATATACATTTATATATATATTCGAAACCCTTAACATTTGAAATATAAATTTCGTCAAAAAAATTATATTTAGTTCGTACAGAAAGTTTAAAGTCGACTTATGAAATAAATATAAATCGTTATATTTATTTTATAGAAAATGTATGAAGTCGTGGTGTGAAATAATTATTCGAATCCACGATGTTTGAAATGAGAATCATCCCTTATAGCTTTTGTATATGAATATTTGAAATCTCGTCAAGTGAAAAGGATGTAAATAATTATATTTAACTTATAAGTTTTTTGACTACTCGACATTTGAAATCAAATAATTACATTCGTTATATAAAAGCACTCGTCGATTTGTAACTCATGTTTGTCGTCGTGTTACAACTTCATTTTATAATTCGAAAAAAAAACAAACGTCGTCAAATAAAATATATTTCTATATTTTATCTTATAAGAAAAACTCGAATTGTTGATAAGTGTCGTTTCTGGAATGTTATTACGTTTGTGTTACTGGTTGTTAGGAAAAACGGACAGAGTTTCCTCTATTTTTGCAATAACCCGACAATTAAAAGTTGTCGTCTTTTGTCAACTCAACAATAATTCAATCAATTCAATGTATATATATAATTTTTGCCAAGTGTAAAAATTTAACTATATTCTAGTCGATCGGTTCGAGCTCGTTTTTCACGTGAAAATAAATAAAAGTATAAGAATAACGAAATGAATTGCGCCATAAAATCTTTACCATCTTCTCGTGTCAAAACGCTAGCTGAGTTGACCGAGTCAACTGAGTTGACCGGTTGATTTGACTGAGTCAACTCACTGTGTTGACCAGGGTTGACCGAGTCGACTCGATTTGACCGAGTCAACCCGAACCACGAAATTGAACCTGCTGACCAAAGTTGACCCGAGCCGTCCGCTGACTCGACATCCGAACCGAACATGAAATAGCTCGAACCAAACACCCAAATCTTGCACTGGACTGAACCGAGTAACCCGAGACTCCCGAACCGTGGTTGCTGACCAAGTTGACCATGCTGAAACTTAATCCGAAATCAGCTGTGGCTGACCCGAAGAACCCGAATGCCTCAAACTGAAAACCCAAGATAGAACTCAAACTAAAACTCAAATCAAAATCAAAGCAAACTGAGTAAACACTCACCACCGTTACCGTCGTCGTCGGGTGATCAAAAAACCACCACCATCTTCAACATCAACCGGAGAGAACCCAAAAACCCGAAAACGAACCTACATCGAAACATTAAGACCCGTGCTCTGAAACACCGCCATAACCGCCACTACCATCGCCTGTCTCCACTGTCGCCGCCATGAGGATCCACCGCCACCGCTGCCGCAGGCGGTGGCGCCATACCCCTTTCGCCATCTCTCTCTCTTCCCGGTCACCCTCTTTCTCCTCTGTTCACTCTTTGTTTTGACATCACACCACCACCGTGACGATGGTGGTGGTCGGCCGATTAGACAAGTCGATGGAAGGGGGTGGGGTTACATGTGAGGTAGGTGTTGGCTGGGGTGAGAGGGGGCGGGGATGTGCGACGTCTGGCACCGGTGAGCGGCTCCTGGTCGCCGGTGATTGAACAGAGAGAAGAGAAAGGGGGTGTCTGGTTGTGGTTTTGAAATCGAAGAAGAAGGGGAAGTAGGAAGGGGAGTCTGATGGTGTCTGTGTGTTGTTTGTGTTTGGTTTGAGTATTTTTATAGGGATCTAATAGAGATCTTACAACATCTTGAATATCTAGCAGAGATTTAGTAGGATTTTAATAGATTTGGTAATATTTTGTATTGATTTTGAAAGGATTTTCAAATCTTGTAGATCTTGTAAAGATTTTGATCAAGATTTAGTTGTAGGTTTAGTTTGTGGGTTTGGGGCTTGGGCCCAAGGCCCACAAGCTCAATCCCCGTGTTTAAGCGGCCCGTAATTCCTATGAGACCCGTTATCGCAACCCAAACTCCATAAGTGTCGACAAAATAAAATTTTAAAATTAAAAGGCGTATAATAGTGGCATTTGTCGAGTGACGCATTCGTTTGTCGATTACGGTAATAATCTCGAAAAATTATATCGTTGCCGTCTTTAATCCGTTTCTCGATCCAGTTTTGACTGTATTTACTAAAATTTTATTACGGAGCTAAATATAGCGTAAAATGTAAGTTTCAAAGGTGACAGGCGTCTCCGTCACTTCCGTTTCGTTGCCGATGCGTTTCCAGCTATCGCGTTTCTCGTTGCTGTTTGCGTTTTGCGATGTACGAGAGCGCAATAAATTCACAACATTAAATTCATAAATATAAACTATTAGTAGAAAATCCGTATTTGTCGGCGTTGCCAGTATTTTGTACGGTATCAGTTCGTTGTCGCGTAATATTCAGCAGATTTCCCGTAAATCACCATACGCGCACTGTATAGTCGAATGAACGTTTCTGTGCACTCCAAAGGCCTGATTAAGTTAATTTGCGCCTTAAACACTATTCATTATCGCGTTAATCATTTGTTAATCATGTAATTAGGTGCCGTAAATCACCGGTTGTCACATTCTCCCCCTGTTACAGAAATTTCGTCCTCGAAATTTAGACTATGTTATCTCCTCAGAATTGTGTTGTTCGTAGGTAAGTCCGAATAATAACAAAGTGAATGACCGCGTAATCGAAACAAGACTTATTCGAATCATGTGAATTTAATGACATTCCTCAATAATAAGAACCCATCGGTTTAAAAGAAATGTGTTTCAGCAAATCGATGTCAAAGGAAACAAGTCGTATAGATACAGTCACTAGTGTGACTAAGTCAACAGGGACCCAACAGTGAACAGGAACTTCGACTAATCGAGTTCCATATGAACGTTCACAATAAGTAAATGAGTTCTAGAAGCAATAACGTCCACTGGATGAACTTAGAATCAACGATCTCAAAGGTACTAGTTTACATGAAACGCTCGATCGTGATCAGCACAAGCTGCAAGTTATACCGACGCCACAAGGTGTCGTAATGGATGAAACAATTCAAATAAAGCGGTGATCGAACAAGTATCACCTGTTTTTTGCAGTCAATTGAAAGCACAATGAAGTAAATATGAAAATTTGTTTCTAACAACATCATAGGATTTTCAATTGAAAATGGAACATCAAAGTAATAATGTTTCGATCGAAGATGAAGAAGCAATGAATATCGCAAAACATTCGACCGATGTTGGAAAGAACCGTTAAGATGCACACTGGAATAAAATGTGAATTTGTGCACCATTGTCGTAACACACGATTGTGTTAAGACTGTTGTAATGTGATAAATCAAAGCGGATTTAATCTAAATCAATAAAAAAATTATTAAATCCGTGCATGAGATGCGTAAATGAGATTAGCGCAAGCTTCAAATTAGTGAAAACACCACCACAAGGTGTCGAAATCAACAAACGACTTAATGGAGTCATAGACCAAACAAATCTACTACGACTCAAAACAGGTGAAAGAGCTTGTTAAAATTGATCTGAATATGATGCTCCCAATACATCATATGATGTCTTGAATCGAATATGTGTACTGAACAAGTTCAAAGAAACGAACTTGGTTTCAACGCAATTCGCCAATAAATACTTGTATCGTCAAGAAAGACTTTCGGCATGGTCACAACGAAAACCATGTATGTAATTTGACAAGACAAGAAATTTCAAGGAAATGTGTTGACTTGATAACAAAGAAGCCAACATTTACAATAATGCAGGTCATTCGAATCACAAATCAATAATTAAGTTTAGCAAAACAATATTTGAACTTTAATGAAACGCTTATTCGAAACGAAACCACATGCGTAACAAACGATGCATGCGTAACATAATAATTTTCAAGGAGTGGACCAAATAAGTATTCGCTATAATGAAAGAAACGATCGTGATGCAATGACCATCAAGAGGAGTAGAGATACGAAAATCTACTCAGTAAATGTGAAAGTCGAAATTTCAATAAAAGAAATTTGAGGACTTTACCTAGGGTTGCGTGTGATATCCGGTTGTTAGGTGACATTACCATGTAATGTCGAACATAGCGTATTCGTCGTTAATAAGATAGGGGAAATACGAAGGCATGCATCTTCTCCTTAGCATGGCTCGTGTCGTTGCAGGATCGCGTGCCAAGCCGTCGCTTCCTGATCGATAGTTCTCCTGCTGACAGGAATCTAGCGTCGTCGTTGAATTGCGCCATCGTGTCTTTTCAAAGGCCTCGCCTCGATAGTCGTATGTGTCGTACTTCAACCTCCGTTGATGTATAGCTTAAGTTTCCCGTATACCTGTGCACTAGCGTTACGTTTCGCGTAGAATGTGATGTACTCCGACATCCGTTGACGTAAAATTTGAGTTTCATGTATTCTCGTGCACTAGCGTTTCGTTATGCGTAGGCTGCCTGCTCGGGAAGTTAAAATATCATAGACAATATGGATAATAGTGTGTGCCCGAGTTAATATTTGCGGTTCCTACGTGATGACCTTTAATGAACTTCAACATAAGTTTCCAAAGGTCTTAATGCATGTTTCCTAAACTCTCAGAGTTCTGTGTACTGTATGTAATTGTTTTATGCACCGTGTATGAAACACCACAATAGCGTATGTTTGAAAACAAAATTTTGACTGTTTGTTTTTCGGCAACGGTTGGAGACCATATTCGAGTACTAGGCGTTCTGTATGTATTCAGGTTTTAATATTCTAAGTTCCCAGAGAAAAGTGAGGTTAGAGCCTAGGTATCATAACAGAAACCTAATTCGCTGTAACCTATAGCTCTGATACCAATCTGTCACACCCCGGAAATTATCAGAGCTGGCGTGACTGGACTGGTATCTTCATTGCACAGTGGAAGCAAATAAGCTAAGTCTTTTAGAAAATGACCGCCACTAAGTACTCGACTCTTCATGGTTCTCCTATTCCAACAGTGCCATAACTTTGAAAAGTAACCTGAGAAAGAAACATGCGAAAAATCAACATAAAGTTGAGCAAGTTCATAGTTTGTTTGTAAAAGATTTGAAATAAATCTTTTGAATAACCGGTTTATGAAATATTATTGAGAAAATGAATTTAGAAATCATTTTCTTGTCAAGTTATGTGGAAACTTGTATTGGTAACGCATTATGTTCGTAAAACCATGTATTTATAAACTCTCGTATTTGTAATGTTCGTATAACCGTCAATGCCCACCCTGACTTTGACTCCATGCCCGCATAATCCTAGGCTTTGAATTTGTATAAAACATGGTATTTAATTTGTATAAATCAAGTATTTCTGTAAGTATGTATGTCCCTGGTATGTAGCAATAAGGAAAAACAGATCAACTAATGTGTAGCTAATACATTAATAAGTGACATGGCCTAGGAAGCACTCAAACCTGTATGCGTATTTCGTACCGGCCCCTCCGGTGGAACGACATAGTCACCACATGCAGCCAACTCGTAGGCCCATGGGTGGGGCTCGCAACACCCAATAGATCTATCACTCATGCCCCTCGGTCCTTATACAAGGATTAATGGTCTTAAGACAATAGCCTACCCATTCACGTGATCTAGTAGTAAACCCTCCTTAAGCTAATCATACCACGTATAAAATGTCTGAAATAATTATAACATGTATTTTACCCCAGCCTCTAAGGCTGAACCTCCCCAGCCTCTAAGGCCAACTCCCTAGTCTCTCTATATTATCACCAGACGATCCATCCCTAGTCAAGAAAATCATTCACATCTCAATAATACGCATTTGTTATAGAAAATGTATGAAGTTTAAAGTTTAAAGTCGACTTATGAAATAATATAAATCGAAAGATGTTGTTATTTTGACTTAGAATAACCAATGTATGGTTGTTTGATCTTGTTTATAATTGAAATAAAACTAAGTCTCGAAATGAATTAGTTTCCTAGATATTTATATGTGTAAATATAAATATATTTACGAAGCCGTCATGAATCGAAATGCGTAAATCGATAATGGTACGTATGTAAAATGTTGTGTATGATTCGGTAATATACCGTTGCCGTTTTCGTAGGATGGATGTAATTAAATATATATACATTTATATATATATCCGAAACCCTTTAGATTTTAAATATAAATTTCGTCAAAAAAATTATATTTAGTTCGTATAGAAAGTTTAAAGTCGACTTATGAAATAAATATAAATCGTTATATTTATTTTATAGAAAATGTATGAAGTCGTGGTGTGAAATAATTATTCGAATCTACGATGTTTGAAATGAGTATCATCCCTTATAGCTTTTGTATATGAATATTTGAATTCTCGTCAAGTGAAAAGGATGTAAATAATTATATTTAACTTATAAGTTTTTCGACTACTCGACTTTTGAAATCAAATAATTATATTCGTTATATAAAAGCACTCGTCGATTTGTAACTCATGTTTGTCGTCGTGTTACAACTTCATTTTATAATTCGAAAAAAAAACAAACGTCGTCAAATAAAATATATTTCTCTATTTTATCTTATAAGAAAAACTCGAATTGTTGATAAGTGTCGTTTCTGGAATGTTATTACGTTTGTGTTACGGGTTTAGGAAAAACGGATAGAGTTTCCTCTATTTTTGCAATAACCCGACAATTAAAAGTTGTCGTCTTTTGTCAACTCAACAATAATTCAATCAATTCAATGTATATATATAATTTTTGCCAAGTATAAAAATTTAACTATATTCTAGTCGATCGGTTCGAGCTCGTTCTTCACGTGAAAATAAATAAAAGAATAAGAATAACGAAATGAATTGCGCCGTAAAATCTTTACTATCTTCTCGTGTCGAAACGCTAGCTGAGTTGACCGGTTGATTTGACTGAGTCAACTCACTGTGTTGACCAGGGTTGACCGAGTCGACTTGGTTTGACCGAGTCAACCCGAACCACGAAATTCAACCTGCTGACCAAAGTTGACCCGAGCCGTCCGCAGACTCGACATCCGAACCGAACATGAAATAGCTCGAACCAAACACCCAAATCTTGCACTGGACTGAACCGAGTAACCCGAGACTCCCGAACCGAGGTTGTTGACCATGCTGAAACTTAATCCGAAATCAGCTGTGGCTGACCCGAAGAACCCGAAACCCTCAAACTGAAAACCCAAGACAGAACTCAAACCAAAACTCAAATCAAAATCAAAGCAAACTGAGTAAACACTCACCACCGTTACCGTCGTCATCGGGTGATCGAAAAACCACCACCATCTTCAACATCAACCGGAGAGAACCCAAAAACCCGAAAACGAACCTACATCGAAACATTAAGACCCGTGCTCCGAACCACCGCCATAACCGCCACTACCGTCGCCTGTCTCCACTGTCGCCGCCATAAGGATCCACCGCCGCCGCAGGCGGCGGCGCCATACCCCTTTCGACGTCTCTCTCTCTTCCCGGTCACCCTCTCTCTCCTCTGTTCACTCTTTGTTTTGACATCGCACCACCACCGTGACGGTGGTGGTGGTCGGCCGATTAGACAAGTCGATGGAAGGGGGTGGAGTTACAGGTGAGGTAGGTGTTGGCTGAGGTGAGAGGGGGGCGGGGATGTGCGATCGCCGGCACCGGTGACCGGCTCCTGGTCACCGGTGATTGAACAGAGAGAAGAGAAAGGGGGTGTCTGGTTGTGGTTTTGAAATCGAAGAAGAAGGGGAAGCAGGAAGGGGAGTCTGATGGTGTGTGTGTGTTTTTTGTGTTTGGTTTGAGTATTTTTATAGGGATCTAATAGAGATCTTACAACATCTTGAATATCTAGCAGAGATTTAGTAGGATTTTAATAGATTTGTTAATATTTTGTATAGATTTTGAAAGGATTTTCAAATCTTGTAAATCTTGTAAAGATTTTGATCAAGATTTAGTTGTAGGTTTAGTTTGTGGGTTTTGGTCTTGGGCCCAAGGCCCACAAGCTCAATCCCCGTGTTTAAGCGGCCCGTAATTCCTACGAGACCCGTTATCGCAACCCAAACTCCATAAGTGTCGACAGAATAAAATTTTAAAATTAAAAGGCGTATAATAGTGGCATTTGTCGAGTGACGCATTCGTTTGTCGATTACGGTAATAATCTCGAAAAATTATATCGTTGTCGTCTTTAAACCGTTTCTCGATCCGGTTTTGACTGTATTTACTAAAATTTTATTACTTAGTTTCGAAGGTGACAGGCGTCTCCGTCGCTTCCGTTTCGTTGCCGATGCGTTTCCTGCTATCGCGTTTCTCGTTGCTGTTTGCGTTTTGCGATGTACGAGAGCGCAGTAAATTCACAACATTAAATTCATAAATATAAACTATTCATAGAAAATCTGTATTTGTCGGCGTTGCCAGTATTTTGTACGGTATCAGTTCGTTGTCGCGTAATATTCAGCAGATTTCCCGTAAATCACCATACGCGCACTGTATAGTCGAATGAACGTTTCTGTGCACTCCAAAGGCCTGATTAAGTTAATTTGCGGCTTAAACACTATTCATTATCGCGTTAATTATTTGTTAATCACCTAATTAGGTGCCGTAAATCACCGGTTGTCACACCATGATCTCGAAAGGTCTGATATACCGGGGGTCCAACCTTCCATGTTTTCCAAATCACACCACACCTTCCCAAGGCGAGGCTCCCATTAAAGCCATACTTCTTATTTCAAATTCCTGCGATTTCCACCGCTCATTGGCGCAATCTTCCTGTATTCCGCGGGCTGTCTTGATATGATCACATATCTGAACGATCTTGCCTCTAATTTTTCCTGAACCAACTCAGGCCAGTAGATTGTTTATCTTCGGTCTCCGTTCAACATAACGGGGGTCGACTATTATGTTCCATCTAAAGCTTTACATATGGAGGCCTAAACAACGGTTGTGGTAAATGTTATTGTAGGAAAACTCCACTAAGGGCAAGTGGGTAATCCATCTTTTCATCAGAGTTTATCACATAAGCACGTAACATGTCCATACAGTCTGTATCGTTCCTTACGGCTCAAGGCGTCTGCTACAAGGCTTGCCTTGTTCAAACGATACCAAATTCTCACAGTCGTAATCGTTCAGTAGCTCAGTCCATCTTCGTTAATATTTAAGTTCTTACGATCAACGGTGTGTTGCAACCCTTGTGATCATTAAAGGTCGTGCAGCGTTTTCTTACAGGTAATGACGTCAAATTTGCGGTGTGCAATTACTGTATCTAGATCAAGGTTTCTTCTCGTGATCCCTTAATCAACGTGACGCGTATGCAATGCCGTGGTCTCGTTGCATCGACGCGCAATCGAGACTTTGTCGAGAAGCGTCGCATAATTGCAACTCTAACTCCTTAGCTCTTGATTGCAGGGTTGGCATGAATCTCATTCTTATCCACCATGTATCCTAAAGTTCTTACCTCGCGAATTCAAAATCCGCCATTCGACATCCAAGCACATAACTGTTCTTTCTCTAAGAGTCGCAAGATAAATTGCAGATGTTGCTCACGACCTTCCTTGGTCGTGGGGCATATAAGAATGTAGTCAATAAATATAATCATGATCTATCCAGGTATGGCTTACACGTTCGATTCATGAGGTCCATGAATACCGTCTGTGTTAAGCCAAACGGTGCGACAAGGATCTCGTAATGCTCGAAGCGAGTCCTAAAGGTCGTTTTAGGGATATTTCCTTCTTGTATTCGCAGTTGAGGACATCCTGTCCTCAAGTCGATCTTTGAGTGGTAACTAGAATCTCACAATTGGTCTGTTCATTTCATCAATCCTTGGCAAAGGATACCGATCCTTGATATCCAAACTGTCAACTTTCTTCTTGTGTCCTTAACTAAGGACACCATGTCCTTAATTCCATCTTGGAGTAGTAGCTGGGATCTTGTAGTTGGTTGACAAGTCATCGGTTCTCGGTAAGGGGTACCGATTCTTGTTGGTTAGTTGTCTATCTCCCTGTAACCCATACGTAATACTTTTCTCCCTCATTATTCCCTCTGAGTTCCTCTCAGATTAGGCTATGTACGAGCATAAAAACTGTTGGCCTGTTCCCTAACGAATAACACTGGGGCTTCCCAAGGTGAGAAACTCGGCCTGGTAGATTTCCGCTGTCTAGCAGCTCTCACAGCTGCATCAGAGGCTCTTGTATCTCGGATGAAACTAGTTGGTAAGGCGTCATCTTGTCACTGGTGCCGCTCCTGGCATGAGGTTCATCCTAACTTCTCTTCTCGTTGAGGGGGGTATTCCTGGCAAATCTTCAGGAAAGGCTTCTTGGTCTGTTTATCGACAACATAAGCAGGGAAAGCCATGCAGTCTGTTTGGAGATGTTTCCGTGTCTCTACGGCCACTGTGAGATGTTGTAGCTCCACTGCCTTAGGGGGCCTAGTACCCTTGCACCTATTGTAAGAAGGTTGTATACTATAGGTGTTTCATCATTCGCAAGAGGGATGCGACTGATTTTCCCAAACAACTTCAGCTCTATACTTGGATATCCAATCCATGCTGACTACCTCAACATGACTTCCCAAGTCAATGGTAATAGAAGGCTCCGGTCTCCTAAGTTCCCAAAATATAGTCCTTAATCATCTCTTTCGCTTAACTAACCTTCCATTCGCCAAGAATATGGGACGTTTATTCTACTCGAAACTAGGCCAAGTAGTTCTTAAGTTCTAAGGATACGAGATTAAAGTTGATGCCAGTATTAATCAGAAATGGATGCATAGAATTTGGTTAATAGGGAACGTACCCGTAACCGCATCTGGATCCTGGCATGCTTCACGAGCTCCGATCGTGAAGACCCTTCCTTGCTTGGTTCTTCCTAGGGCAATCTTTCCTAAAGTGCCCTACTTCACCACACATGTAGCAGCCTGGAATTTTCCCATTATCTCTTCCGTCTGGATCCTTCGCCCAACAGGCATCCTTGCTGTGCCCTTCCTTTCCACACTTTCCACACTTAGGCCTCAGATATCGACCTTCATGGTAAAAATTGCATTCCTCGCACCTCGGCTTAGTCCCCAAGTAAACCTTACCACCAGCCTTATTAGTGGCTCCATAAGCCTTCCTGCCATGCGGCGGGTTCACTTCCTTTCTTTTGTTTGCTTTAGAGCTTCCATAGCTGACTTGGGTTCCTATTTTTAGGTTTGAAGTCTTCCTTTTCTTGTTGCCTGATGACTCCACTGAGTCTCTTTCTTGTTATCCTCAGATTCTGAAAATTTTCCCATGCGTAGAGCTTCTTCAGTAAGAGTGACACTCAAATTGATAGCCTCCGTGATGGTTGGGGGCCTTGAGGTAGTAACCATGCTCCTAATTTGTGGTGCAAGTCCCCAAATGAATCGCTCAATCCTCTTGAACTCTGGCTTGACTAAGTAGGGAACGACCCTAGACAAGTCATGAAAGCGTTGGACGTACTCAGCGATCTTCGGCCCGTCCATTTTCAAATTCCAGAACTCAACCTCAAGCTTCTGGATTTCAGCCCTAGAACAGTATTTCTTCTCCATCATTTCCTTGAGCTCGTCCCAGCTCAGTGCATAAGCAGCATCTTCACCAAGGGTCTGAACCTGAAGGTTCCACCAAGAGAGTGCGCCATCCAAAAACAACCCTTAGATAAAGGTAACACTCCGCTGGGGCGAACAGTTACTCATTCTTAGAACGGAGTCAGTCTTTTCTGCCCAACGAACAAACGCAACGGCACCTCCTTTGTCGTCAAAGTTTAATGGCTTGCAGTCCAGGAACTGTTTATAAGTGCAGCCAGTTGGAGGGTTACTTCCAGAAGTTCCACCGCTGCGTTCAGAGCGGAGGGCTTCATGCTGCGCTATAGCTTGGGAAATGCGCTCATTGAGTTCGGCCTCAGTTAACGTAATGGTGTCCGTGTCACGTCTGGGCGGCATATCCTTCTGTCAAAAGGGTAGGGAGTAGGTTAGACAACATTCCATAATTGTCTACAAGGTACATATTACCACAAGCAAACATGTAATCACCCAATATCACATGCATATATAATCAACAATGTATGAGCGAGGAAACAATTACTGAGCCTTCCCATAGGCTTGGCAACTTGGCTTATTGTTTGTAATGGGAAAAATAAAATGAACTCGAGGCTACATCGCCTCGGTCGTACAAGTTTCTTGAAGTGGTAGTTGTTTTCCTTCTAGATAACTTTACAAGACCGGTATACTTTCCTTGAGATGGGGGTTGTTCATGTAGGGGTGATAGAGAGTGTAACGTCACTGAATCTTTCCGAATGTTATCCATCTTCACTTGCTTAAATATCGGTTCTCAAACGTCTCGTACACGGGTAGAAGTGTCAGACACGAAGTAGGCAAAGACAGGTTTCCTACTTTATAAAGTGCTAAAGCAATGGTCTATGTATTGTTCTACCAGATGAAGGTGTGAACACCTATAGATTATTTTTGGAGGGATGGTGATCATTAACCTAACCCGCAGAGTCCACCAGGATTTCCATGCACTACAAGTTGTTATTATGTGGGCCCCCGTAATAATAAATTGTCTTGCACAGTTACCCCAATTTTCCCTCGTCCAAGCAGATGATCAACCAAGGAGGGGACACTACTGTCCTTATACCTCTGACATGGAAAGGACCATTGCAGTGGTCTGCGTGCTGACATTCTTTATTGTTACGTGCGAACAGGCACGATGATTAAACGAAATAGGAATAAGGAGAATTCCTAGTAGTTGGAGGGGCACCTTCAAGATGAATACTTCATCTGTCACACCCTGGCTTTGCGGAAGCGTGGTTAACTTTGGTGTGACTTCTTAATACCATAGCTTAATCATAACAAGCTATATGAATTTAAAAACCATGCAAGTCATCCATTAAGTTTGAAAATAACATACAATACCATTGTTTGACGAGAACATACTCCAACAACAATAACCTTGTTCAAAAGACATAACAACTTATAACATAAACATAAACGTGATTTAGGGACTGTGTCTTGTCCAGGTAAGAGACACATCCCCTAAACCCTGATGACTTCATGACAATATGCAGCGGAAAACGTTCCATACCGTGCCAGATCCGTTTAATTTCCTGAAATACATGTGAGTTGAAAAATCGACAATAATGTTGAGCGAGTTCATGTGCAAGTGAGTAAGTAAAACACTTGTAAGTATAAAAGTTTCCTGGTATGTAGCAGTGTAAGAGGACTTGTGATCACCAATGGTTTGCAAGGCCATTAGCATGTCGTGAAATGCAAGTAGGTAGACACAACCCTAGCCGATTTTTGCGTTGGGTACCAAGTCACTCCAGGTCCGTTCTGTTAGTCCTCCGAGAGGCCTGTTCTGTTGGGCCGGGAGCTGGGCTCGCTACACCCAGATAGATCTACCGCTCGAGTCCCTCGGTGTTCTAACTACCCATTCACATGATCTAAACCTCCTTACGTTATTCATACCGTGTATAAAGTACTTGTAAACAAAGTAACATGTATTTCACCCCCGCGGTTAAGTAAACTGAAAACAGTTAGAGAAAAGGGGGACATGAACTCACAGTGAATGCGCGTCTCTACCAAGTGTCTCCAATACAGTAAGCTGTGCAACGACCTACAAGTGCTAATTCTATTAGACGGACGGCCGTGCTTTAGCTTTATAGTTTATGTCTTTGGGAAATAGTTAGACAACTATTTCGTGTTTATGTTCCGTATACACTTGGTAGTTATTCTTCTTCCCAAGGATGGGGGATACAATACATGTGCGTAAGTTACGTTTTATCAATCTTGTGGTAATGTAATTACCGGTGTAACTTATATGTTTGTGGAAGCGTTCGCAAAGTTTTGGAATCATTAACGCTTGTAAATATTATTTTCACTCTAAAATAATATTTATGTATTTCACAAAATAATCATAAACAGTGTTGTGACAAATATATTTGTCACGTTAATCTTTGTGAAAATCCCACCTCCGAATATTTAGTAAAATATAGTGCTGGCGAAATTTATGTTTTGAAAATATAACCAAAGATAGTTCTAACACTTGTGTGAAAAAAAGTCTAAGTGTTAGGTTTTTAGAAAATTTCGCCAGAGTTTCCTCTGTAACTGGAGGTGGCCACGCTTTCAAGCGTATCATTTTCTTTTAACAAATCAATTCAACAATCTTCTTTATTCAATCAAACAATTTCCGACACATCAAACTAGTCGACAAGTATGTAAATCGCATAATCGCATGAACTTGCAGTTTTTTCGGAATCTATAGTGTAAACACCCTTTATATATGTAGATCTTTATATAAAGTAACTTTAATCTCATAAAAACCTTGTGTTTAGAGAAATCCGTCTTTACAACTTCTAGTAACAAGTGACAAATTTACTTCTTTGTCGGATCTCTTTGTTTCACAAGTGTTTACACACTTGTGGTTTATAAAACCATATTTATTAGTGTAAGATCCTTTCTTTAAAATACATGGTTTCTCAAATGTGTGGTTCTTTGAAAATACCACTTGCGGATGCGTAGATCCGCTAGTTTTAAACACCATTTTACCGGTTAAATCACTTTTACACAAGTAAAATATTTTCACACAAGTTCATGTATCTTGTGTGGTAGAGTTTCACCTTTAACCCTTGTATTTAGTAAAAAACGAGCTTATGTGAAGATACATGATCTTACAAAGTCGGGTTAAACGAGGATCCGAGCTACCACATCATAGATCGGGTCTCAATAATCACATATTTCAAGTCCTACGACTTTTACACAAGTTATATGCTATTAACCACCACTTTTATAGTTTTTACTAGACTTTTGATCATCATCTTTCATTTTAACCAGATTCAACCGACATAACTTCTTTTAACCACTTTAGATGAGTGTAAAAACAAGTTTTAAACATTATACCTCTAGCTCAAGGCTAGGGAAGATCTTTGGCGAAAAAGAGGTGGATAAAAGCTAACGGTAGAGGTCCTTCGCGTTCCGAGTGCACAAGAGCTCCAAATACGTGACCCGTGAAGCTTGAATGATGATGGAATGTTGAGAGCTAGAACCGAAAGTATGGTGGTGGGTGGTGGGGTGTTCGGCCGAGATGGAGGAGAGGGCAAGAGAGAGTGGTGAAGTTTTGTTAAGTGTGGAGATTATGTGTAGGTTATGTGGTGTATTTATAGGAAACTCTAAGGTGGTATTACCCAATGGTTAAGGTGTCTTCAAGATACTAGACACCCAAGATTTTGACAAGATCACAAGTACAAGGGGCGCCCCCTAGGTAACCGGTTCGGTTTGGGGGGGGGTCCTTGGTCCGATTTTAAGTAGATGGTTAGGACAATTAGTTTAGTTAAGTAAGTTAACCAGGTATTTAACTTAGTTTGTTGTATGTTACACGTTATGGCGGGTGTTAGGGTAATCAGGGACCCTAACTGGCTCAGAAAAATAAAAATAGTGAGAATAGTAATATTTTCATGTTCCGGGTAAAGTCCGGGTGTCCGGTTGGATAGTAATCCGTTAAAGTCTTTTGTAATGCTTTAAAGTGTCGTTATTAACATTTTTAGTGACACAATTTGTTTCCAACACTTTAGAAAGTGTCTAGTGTTGTTTTCTCATTTTCTGGCACTTTACTAGTCAGCTAGAAGCTGGTTTAATTATTAAAGTGCTGTGTTTGGTACTTAAAGTACGTTCTTGGCACACCCGAATCAGTGTATCTTATCCCTAGAGACGCGGTACCATAACCCTTATATTCCTACACTCACTACCAGTGTAGCCAAAATATATGAGGCTCTTAACAGGCCTTAGAGGCAATGTCTGCCTGATGCTGTTTATATCAGCATGTTCACTGTGTATCCGTTTAGTGCTACTGTGCTTTTTGTGCATCATGTTTGTCACTAGGGTCCAGTATGTAAATAATGTAGTGACAGCAAATAAAGTATGATGCAAGTAAGTGCATGTATCAGTATGCAGGTAGCAGTTCATCAGCTAGTTCAATCAAGCACAGTAATTTAGCAGTAATTAATCAGTAATTAAGTTGTACGGATACCTGGTTTAGTGCGGGTTGTCACATTCTCCCCCCGTTAAATAAATTTCGTCCTGAAATTTAAGTTCTGCTTGTAGATGCAGAGTTCTTAGGAAATAGGTGGGGGTATTTCTCTTTCATCCGGTCCTCACGTTCCCAGGTAAATTCAGGACCATGTCTGGCATTCCAACGTACTTTGACGAGTTTGACACTGCTCCGGCGGGTCTTGTTAACTTTCCAATCCGTGACCTCAACAGGTTCTTCAACGAAGTGGAGCGTGTCGTCAATATGAATCTCGTCGATAGGAATGGCAACGTCAATTTGAGTTGGACTTTTCTTTAGATTGGATACATGAAATGTATCGTGAACACCATTTAGTTCAGCAGGTAGGTCCAACTTGTATGCTACTGTTCCAATTCTTTCCAGAATTCTGAAAGGACCAATGTAGCGTGGATTTAACTTCCCACGCTTTCCAAAGCGTGCCACCCCCTTCCAGGGTGAAACTTTCAATAACACCATCTCTCCGACTTGGAAGTCCACGTGCTTCCGGTTTGGATCCGCGTAGGCCTTTTGCCTGTGGCGAGCGGCTTCGATGCGTTTAAGAATTTGCGCGATCTTATCTGTCGTCTCTTGGACGATCTCGGGACCAGCAAGCTGCCTATCACCTGCGTCAGACCAACATAGTGGTGATCGGCACTTGCGTCCGTATAGGGCCTCAAATGGCGCGACACCAATACTGGTGTGGTAGCTGTTGTTGTATGAAAATTCGACCAAAGGTAAGTGTTTATCCCAGCTACCGCCTAAATCCATAACACATGCCCTCAGCATGTCTTCCAAGGTTTGTATCGTTCGCTCGCTTTGGCCGTCAGTTTGCGGATGGAACGCAGTGCTCAGATTCAATTGTGAGCCAAAAGATTCTTGGAAAGATTGCCATATTCTTGACACAAACCTTTCGTCTCTATCAGAGATGATTGAGAGAGGTACTCCATGGCGTGCTACGATCTCTCTCAAGTAAATTTCCGCAAGTTTACTAGTACTGTCTTTCTCCTTGATTGGCAGAAAGTGTGCGGACTTTGTTAGGCGGTCAACAATCACCCAAATCATATCATGGCCTCTTGGCGTTCTTGGCAGTTTTGTAACAAAATCCATTGAGATTTGTTCCCATTTCCACTTGGGAATCTCAGGTTGTTGCAGAAGTCCCGAAGGCTTCTGGTATTCCGCCTTGACCTTAGCGCACGTTAAACATTTGCTCACGTAAACAGCAACGTCGCCTTTCATCCTAGGCCACCAATAGTAATCTTTGAGATCCTGGTACATCTTATCCGATCCAGGGTGGATAGAGTACCGTGACTTGTGCGCTTCATCGAAAATAACTTCCCTTAATCCACCAAACAGAGGAACCCAAATCCTTTTCTCAAAACATAACGTCCCTTCCTCGTTTGGTACCAAAAGCTTCTCCATTCCACGGAGATATTCTTCCTCAAGGTTTCCCTCCTTGAGAGCTTCCTTTTGTGCAGCACGAATGCGCAAGGAAAGGTCGGTTCGTATAATCATTTCCAAAGCTCTAACCCTTATGGGCTTGATTCTTTCTTTACGACTTAGGGCATCGGCGACTACATTCGCCTTCCCTGGATGATATTTTATCTCGCAGTCGTAGTCGTTTAACAATTCAACCCATCGTCTTTGCCTCATATTCAACTCCTTCTGGTTGAATATATGTTGCAGGCTTTTGTGATCTGTGAAGATTGTGCACTTCGTACCATACAGGTAGTGTCTCCAGATCTTTAGTGCAAAAACCACTGCGCCAAGCTCTAAATCGTGTGTGGTATAGTTCTTTTCGTGCACTTTCAGTTGGCGTGATGCGTAAGCAATGACCTTTTGGCGTTGCATCAACACACAACCCAATCCTTGACGCGATGCGTCGCAGTATACCACAAAGTCATCAGTACCTTCTGGTAGAGCTAAGATTGGCGTGTTACAAAGTTTATCCTTCAATATCTGAAACACTTCGTCCTGTTTGATTCCCCAATCAAACGTCTTGTCCTTCTGCGTGAGGAGCGTCAAAGGTTGAGCGATTTTCGAGAAATCCTCGATGAACCTTCGATAGTAGCCAGCCAAACCCAAGAATTGTCGAATCTCGGTTGGCGTTGTAGGCGTTTCCCAATTCTTGATTGCCTCGATCTTTGTGGGATCAACATGAATTCCATCCCCATTAACCACATGTCCAAGAAACTGGACTTCGCGTAGCCAAAACTCGCACTTGGAGAATTTGGCGTACAGCTGTTCCTTCTTTAGCAGCTCCAATATGGTTCTAAGATGTTGTTCGTGTTCAGCCTTTGTCTTTGAGTAAATCAGGATGTCGTCGATGAATACAATCACGAACTTGTCTAAGTATGGCTTGCAAACCCTATTCATTAGATCCATGAATACCGCAGGTGCGTTTGTCAAACCAAATGGCATAACGAGGAACTCGTAGTGTCCATAACGAGTTCGGAAGGCTGTTTTCGGGATACTTTCCTCCTGTATCCTTAATTGATGGTATCCAGATCGAAGATCGATCTTAGAGTAACAGCTTGAACCTTGAAGTTGATCGAACAGATCGTCGATTCTTGGCAGAGGATACCTGTTCTTGATCGTCAGCTTGTTCAATTCTCTGTAGTCAATACACATGCGGAAACTTCCGTCCTTCTTCTTGACAAATAAGACCGGAGCTCCCCAAGGCGAGAAGCTTGGTCGGATAAAACCCTTGTCTAACAACTCTTGAAGTTGTGTCGACAATTCCTGCATTTCAGACGGCGCAAGTCTGTAAGGCGCCTTAGCTACAGGCGCTGCGCCTGGAACTAAGTCAATGTGAAACTCCACTTGCCTCTGCGGTGGTAGTCCAGGTAAGTCTTCTGGGAAGACTTCTGGATACTCCCTTACGACAGGGATGTCCTCGATTGTTGGCTCAGCAGCCTTCTTGTCTACGATGTGTGCCAGAAAAGCAACACATCCTTTCTGTAAACACTTCCTTGCCTTCAAGCAGCTGATAAATCTTAGCGGCGTGTCACGCTTCTCCCCGTGAACCACAATTGTCTCACCATCATCAGTTGGGATACGAACAACTTTCTCATGACATACTATCTCAGCCTTGTTTCCAGATAACCAATCCATTCCTACCACCACGTCGAAGCTTCCCAATTGGACTGGTAGTAGATCCAACGTAAACTCGCGTTCTCCCAATTATATCACACAACCTCTGATTACTTCGTCGGCTCCAACTAACTTTCCATTAGCTAATTCGATCGAGTAGGGAATGTCTAACTTATTAGCAGCTAACCCAAGCATATTCTTAAATTCTAACGATACGAAGCTATAATCGGCACCAGTGTCAAATAAAACGGATGCATAGCGTTGATTGATAGGGAACGTACCCGTAACAACATTTGGATCTTGGCGTGCTTCCCTGGCTTCTAGTTGGAACACTCTACCACGGGCCTGATTCAACGTGGGGCAGTTCTTCTTAAAATGCCCGATTTCCCCGCAGTTATAACATCCGAGTCTCTGCCCGTTTCCATCCCCATTTCCAGCTGGGGTGTTGATCTGGTTGGCATTGCCAGCCTGGTTTGCATTGTGGCCTCGGTTTCTGTTTCCTCCCAAGTTTCCTGGTAGGCGGTTTCCATTTCCACCACGGTTATCATTCCTATATCCATATCCTCCCTGGCCTCCGCGGCCGGCAGGGACCCAACAAGTATCCTTCGAATGACCACGTTTCCCACACGCTTCACATACTTTTAGCCCACATTGACCAGAATGGTGACGCTGGCAGGCATTACACCTGGGATGGGTGCCCATATATCCCCTTCCTTTCCTTCCACTGCCAGTCGTACCCTGAGCTGGCGTGTTTGGTGCTCCTCTCTTACCATCACCGCTAACACTTTGTTTGAAGTTTGAAAACTTTCTTTTGTTACTTCCTGACGACTCAACATGAGTCTCTTTCTCCTTTGCCTTTACATCACCAAACCTGTTTAGACGAATCGCCTCCTCGGTGAGAGCCACGCTCAAATCGATGGCTTCAGTGATAGTCGCTGGTTTGGAGGAGGTTACCATGCTTATTATTTGGGGAGCCAAACCCCAAATGAAGCGCTCGATTCGCTTGTATTCTGGCGTAACCATGTAAGGAACCACTTGAGATAGGTCATGAAACCTCTGAACGTACTCTGCTACTTTCGGACCGTCCATTTTTAGGTGCCAAAATTCAGTCTCCAACCTTTAAATTTCTGCGCGTGAACAGTACTTTTTGCGCATTAGTTCTTTCAATTCGGCCCAAGTCAGGGCGTAGGCGGCAGTTTCGCCTAGTGTTTGGACTTGTAAGTTCCACCAAGATAGGGCTCCGTCTAAAAACAGCCCTGAAATGTATGTGACTTGCTGATCCTCTGCACACTTGCTCATGCGTAAGACGGAATCGGTTTTCTCAGCCCAGCGGGTAAAGGCAACTGCACCTCCTGTGCCATCGAAGTTAACTGGTTTGCAGTCTAAGAACTGCTTGTAGGTGCGTCCTGCACGTATGTTAAAACATGTGTTTGGCATTAGCATCACCGCTAAAATCTCCAACTAGTTCATGGTAGGTTCGAATGGCGTGGTATTACCGTGAGGTGGATTGTTATTGCCTTGGTTAACACTTCCGCTTGCTCCTGGCTGAGATGCTGCGTACTGTGCTATGGCAGCGGCAATGATTTGTTGCAGTTCTGCCTCGTTAGTTGGCATGTTTGGTTCGCGTCTTGGCGGCATCTTCTAAAAGATGGTTTAAGTTGGTTAGGCCATAGTAAGGCTCCGTTGTTATAATACGTAAATCAGTTCGTAATATAGTGTACGTATATAACGGTAGTAATAGTATAATCACATAACATCTCATGTTATCACACATCACAATATCAATCACACATCATCCCATGTCATAAAATATAAATAAGTAATCAAGCGAATCCAAATATGGTGAGAAAACTGCGATTGCCATATAAATGAGACCACATCGTAAGTGTATACATACAATCATCAATCACTTGGGGCTACATCACCCCTGTCAAAAGCTACATCAGTATCAATACAATATCAAGTACATAACAAAAGTCAAGTCATAACGTAGTCTCCTCAAAATGCTGTGCAGTCAAAAAGCAATCGCCGCCTTATCACCTCGCCTACCCAAGTGGCACCGATGAGCTCTAAGCAGATGGTGGTGGAGGAGGAAAATGGGTATATAACAAACGGCGCAACTGTAACCAGTCCGCCTCCATCGCCTGCTGTGTGCGAATAATGGAAGCAATCTGCTGCTCCAAAGTAGAAAAACGAGCAGCATAGTCAAGGGGTAAAGGTCGAAACGGCGGTAACGGAGAGGGTACCCGGCCATAGTACTGACATGGCTGCAGATGGGCTCTCTCCAACTCCTGTAGTCGCTGCTCATGCGACTCATGCTGGTATACAAATGACATCAATACATCCTCAATGGTGTGTCCTACGTAGGACCTGTGGTATGGATCAGTGGGTGGCATAGGGGAAAACGGTGCCCACAGCAGTGGCTCACGTGTGGGGTCAAAGGGTGCCACACCAAAAGGAGCTGTAGTGGGTGGAACAAAAGGAATCTGAGGCATGAAAGGCATGGGTATCGGTACATGCCCATCAGGGTGTGCTGAAGAGCCCTCTCCAGGCCCTGCTGGAGGTATAAACATAGGAACCTGAAACGAAAAGTCAGTATGTGGTGCAACAGGAATCTGTGGAGGGAATGGGGGAATGTCCTCGTCTGCCGGTATCCAGCCATGCTGTGCAGACTCATCCGGTGGATCCATACGTGCCGCGAACAGTGCATGTCCGGGCTCTAGGGGAACGGGATCAAATAAGGGAGCAACAACAGGGTGAACGGGTGCCAAGTGCTCTATAGGGTGGTCAGCAGGTACAGCAACAATGGGTAAAGGAACAATGGGATCAACAGGAACATCTATGTGGTGATCATCAGCAATGGGCTCAAAAGGTACATCAGCATGCACAGGGTCATGCTCTGGTAAAGGGTCAAGGGCAGCTGCCTGCTCAGGTGCAATGGCAAGCTCATGATCATCAAACGCCATGTCAAAATCAAAATCGGGATCAATCGGATCAAAAGGGTCAATAGGATCTGCTGGATCCTCCATCAACTCGTCCATCGGGACAAACTCTAAATCACGGTCAGGATCAAATCCTGGTGGAAACATAGGATCTGAATCCCCCTCGTCGTCATGGTCAAAAACAAGTCCAGGTATGGAAGCAACAGAAAAAGCCTGGTCAGAATCGGACCCATGGGAAAAGTGCTGCGCACTATGAGCCTGTGTGGGTACAGAAGCCACAGACTCAAAGGAGTCCGCGACTGGGGAATGAGCAGGTGACTCCGCAGCCGGAGCATCTGCGATCAGTAAGGGAGCAACAGCAGGTAGGGCCTCGCCCTGAGCATCCTCCAAAGGCTCCTCCTCAAACATATCGACGTCGTCCTCCTCGTCGTCGATGGGTAAAACAGGGTATGATGCAAGGGGTACTGGAGCAGGGATCACAACGAGTGGTAGATCCCCGGCTGGAAGACCAACTGGGAGCTCCCCAACGCCGTCGGGTAAGGCGAATGGCTGAAAGTCATCCTCATCCGTGCTGGTGAAGTCTGACGTATAAACCTCGTGCTCCGATGACTCAATGTCGTCTGAAACGATAGGCCTCGGGCCTGTGGTGCCTGAACCACCAGTGTCTGCAGAATCCATGTGTCTGTAACATATACACAAATATGCACAAGTAGTCAATCATAAATCAAGTAATCACATAAGTCATCAAGTAAGGCATCACATAATCCTCCTAGTCTTACTAGCCAATTTCATCCAGTCTACAAGACTGCTCTATCCTTCACTTAAACCAAACCTCGATCCTCCAGATCGATCCTATAACAAACCAACGTGCTCGACTACCTTGATCACCTCGATCCTCCAAATCGATCCTATAACAAACCAATGTGCTCAACTACCTTGACCATCTCGATCCTCCAGATCGATCCTCAGCCCTCCAAGCTGAGCCTATAAATAAATAAAATGTGCTCAACATTTGTTTGTAAAAAGTTTTGGATCTGGACTTAAGTGGTATGCAGAAAAATGTTTTCGTGAGAGCCCTAGTGATCATAGTCTAGACTCGAGAAAGAATCCTAGTTCGCTATGATCAGAGCTCTGATACCAAGCTGTCACACCCTGGCTTTGCGGAAGCGTGGTTAACTTTGGTGTGACTTCTTAATACCATAGCTTAATCATAACAAGCTATATGAATTTAAAAACCATGCAACTCATCCATTAAGTTTGAAAATAACATACAATACCATTGTTTGACGAGAACATACTCCAACAACAATAACCTTGTTCAAAAGACATAACAACTTATAACATAAACATAAACGTGATTTAGGGACTGTGTCTTGTCCAGGTAAGAGACACATCCCCTAAACCCTGATGACTTCATGACAATATGCAGCGGAAAACGTTCCATACCGTGCCAGATCCGTTTAATTTCCTGAAATACATGTGAGTTGAAAAATCAACAATAATGTTGAGTGAGTTCATGTGCAAGTGAGTAAGTAAAACACTTGTAAGTATAAAAGTTTCCTGGTATGTAGCAGTGTAAGAGGACTTGTGATCACCAATGGTTTGCAAGGCCATTAGCATGTCGTGAAATGCAAGTAGGTAGACACAACCCTAGCCGATTTTTGCGTTGGGTACCAAGTCACTCCAGGTCCGTTCTGTTAGTCCTCCGAGAGGCCTGTTCTGTTGGGCCGGGAGCTGGGCTCGCTACACCCAGATAGATCTACCGCTCGAGTCCCTCGGTGTTCTAACTACCCATTCACATGATCTAAACCTCCTTACGTTATTCATACCGTGTATAAAGTACTTGTAAACAAAGTAACATGTATTTCACCCCCGCGGTTAAGTAAACTGAAAACAGTTAGAGAAAAGGGGGACATGAACTCACAGTGAATGCGCGTCTCTACCAAGTGTCTCCAATACAGTAAGCTGTGCAACGACCTACAAGTGCTAATTCTATTAGACGGACGGCCGTGCTTTAGCTTTATAGTTTATGTCTTTGGGAAATAGTTAGACAACTATTTCGTGTTTATGTTCCGTATACACTTGGTAGTTATTCTTCTTCCCAAGGATGGGGGATACAATACATGTGCGTAAGTTACGTTTTATCAATCTTGTGGTAATGTAATTACCGGTGTAACTTATATGTTTGTGGAAGCGTTCGCAAAGTTTTGGAATCATTAACGCTTGTAAATATTATTTTCACTCTAAAATAATATTTATGTATTTCACAAAATAATCATAAACAGTGTTGTGACAAATATATTTGTCACGTTAATCTTTGTGAAAATCCCACCTCCGAATATTTAGTAAAATATAGTGCTGGCGAAATTTATGTTTTGAAAATATAACCAAAGATAGTTCTAACACTTGTGTGAAAAAAAGTCTAAGTGTTAGGTTTTTAGAAAATTTCGCCAGAGTTTCCTCTGTAACTGGAGGTGGCCACGCTTTCAAGCGTATCATTTTCTTTTAACAAATCAATTCAACAATCTTCTTTATTCAATCAAACAATTTCCGACACATCAAACTAGTCGACAAGTATGTAAATCGCATAATCGCATGAACTTGCAGTTTTTCCGAATCTATAGTGTAAACACCCTTTATATATGTAGATCTTTATATAAAGTAACTTTAATCTCATAAAAACCTTGTGTTTAGAGAAATCCGTCTTTACAACTTCTAGTAACAAGTGACAAATTTACTTCTTTGTCGGATCTCTTTGTTTCACAAGTGTTTACACACTTGTGGTTTATAAAACCATATTTATTAGTGTAAGATCCTTTCTTTAAAATACATGGTTTCTCAAATGTGTGGTTCTTTGAAAATACCACTTGCGGATGCGTAGATCCGCTAGTTTTAAACACCATTTTACCGGTTAAATCACTTTTACACAAGTAAAATATTTTCACACAAGTTCATGTATCTTGTGTGGTAGAGTTTCACCTTTAACCCTTGTATTTAGTCAAAAACGAGCTTATGTGAAGATACATGATCTTACAAAGTCGGGTTAAACGAGGATCCGAGCTACCACATCATAGATCGGGTCTCAATAATCACATATTTCAAGTCCTACGACTTTTACACAAGTTATATGCTATTAACCACCACTTTTATAGTTTTTACTAGACTTTTGATCATCATCTTTCATTTTAACAAGATTCAACCGACATAACTTCTTTTAACCACTTTAGATGAGTGTAAAAACAAGTTTTAAACATTATACCTCTAGCTCAAGGCTAGGGAAGATCTTTGGCGAAAAAGAGGTGGATAAAAGCTAACGGTAGAGGTCCTTCGCGTTCCGAGTGCACAAGAGCTCCAAATACGTGACCCGTGAAGCTTGAATGATGATGGAATGTTGAGAGCTAGAACCGAAAGTATGGTGGTGGGTGGTGGGGTGTTCGGCCGAGATGGAGGAGAGGGCAAGAGAGAGTGGTGAAGTTTTGTTAAGTGTGGAGATTATGTGTAGGTTATGTGGTGTATTTATAGGAAACTCTAAGGTGGTATTACCCAATGGTTAAGGTGTCTTCAAGATACTAGACACCCAAGATTTTGACAAGATCACAAGTACAAGGGGTGCCCCCTAGGTAACCGGTTCGGTTTGGGGGGGGGGGTCCTTGGTCCGATTTTAAGTAGATGGTTAGGACAATTAGTTTAGTTAAGTAAGTTAACCAGGTATTTAAC
>JARYGA010033508.1:0-27620 GCA_030545235.1 Helianthus tuberosus
AATTGCCCGGATAGTCCCTGTGGTTTCACGTTTAGTCTCCACCTTTTGGAAATAGCAGGTATGCTCCCTATGGTTTGTTATTTTGTTACTCGGATAGTCCCCTGAGTAAATTTCAGTTAGTTTGGTCAGTTAAGTTGGTGTGAAATGACTAAATTGTCCTTACTAAACATAAAAATCTTCACTTTTACCCCTACCCACCCCCACCCACTCTTCCCTTTCTGTTCGATCTGCAACAAACCACCATCCCCACATTTCTCTCTCTTCCTCCTTTTCTGCAACAAACCACCATCACCGGATGCCATCATCACCACCACCAACAAACCACCATCTCTCCGCCGCGTGTTCACCGACACACCTCCACCGCCACCTAGAATACTCCGCCGAACCAGTTAAATCTGGACCTGCACCAGTTCGACCATGCGTCTTTAGGCACAATGGTCGGTTTTAACAACGAAAATCGGTTAATTTTTTGGGTTTTGGTCTGGTCTGGTTCAAATCGATAGTCTGGTCTGTTAATCCCAACTTTAATTGACCGTTGACTTTTGTTTTTCAATTAGACTGCTTACTGTTGTCTTCTTAGCCAGTTAGTTGATGATTAGTTATTGATGAATGACGACTGATGTTAATAATTTATAATTGAAGAATCTATTGTTCTTACTGTTGACTTCATAGTTTACTTAGTTGATGATAGATTATGTTTACTTAGTTTACACATAGAGGAAAGAAATCAAAGAAATGATGGTGGTTGGGAAATGGGGGTGGTGGTGGTGGTGTTATGTGGTGTGGACTGTGGAGGTGTTATGGTGGTGGCGGTAGTGAAAGATGGAGATGGTGGAGGCGGGTATAGGTTTCAGAGGCAGAGTAGTGGTGATAGAAGGGGATGGCGACGGCGGTGGTGGTGGTGGTGGGCAGTGATGGTGGCGGTGGTGGTGGTGGAGTGGAGGTGACGATGGGGATGATTGTGGAGGATGATGGTGGTTGTTGATTTTGGGACGGGTGGTTGATGGTGGTGGCGGCTGTGGTGGGGAGTGATGATGGCGGCTGTGGAGTGGACGTGACAGTGGTAGTGGTTTTTAGGGAGAGAGCAGATTTTTAAATGATAAATCAGATTTTTATATTTAGTAAGGACAATTTAGTAATTTCATACCAACTTAACTGACCAAACTAACTGACCTTTACTCAGGGGACTATCCGAGTAACAAAATAACAAACCATAGGGAGCATACCTGCTATTTCCAAAAGGTGGGGACTAAACGTAAAAAAAACGTGAAACCACAGGGACTATCCGGGCAATTAACTCGATATTTTATAAGGAAGCTTAGCTTAATCTACTAAACATACTGATTCGGCTTTTATAAGGAAGCTTAATTTACTAAAGTTTCACATACTGATTCGACTTAAAGGGTGTATAGGCTCTGACCGTGTTTATTACTTGATGAGTTAGGTTAATGTAAATGCTAATTGGTTACTGATTCGGCTTAAAGTGTAGTTTTGTTTGGTTTACTTCTGAAGTAATTAGTACAACTTTTATGTCATTATAAAAATACAAATTTTATCAGGATGGAGTTAAAAAGACTGCGTATCATTGCCCCTCCTCCACATTTTATAATGCTCTTATGGTATGTCGATTCTTCCTAATATTATAGTTGATTTATTTGTTGTGTAAATATCTTAGAATATGGTAACAAACTGATATTTTTTAGTTAAATATAGACTCTGAATGTGAACTTTATTACTTAATACATGACTTCTTTGTATAAAGTTATGCCTCTCTCTAATTACGAGTCAGTATGTGTACTTATACTATCTTTATTGTGATTTGCATCCATTTAGGAGGCTGACACATTGAAAGTATTTGTTGAGAGTCGAATGATTTAGTCACCTCCATGTTGGATTGTTTTAGCGACTATCTAGCGACGAAGTTGTGCTCGCACATCAGAAGGGTTGCCGGCTGAAGAGTCAAGGTAAGTTCGAACTATGGTCTTTATTTGCTAGCTCTTAAATTTCTACAATTTATGTGCTTTTGGTTTGATTTTGGATATTTAGTGAACTAATGAGTGCAACGCCAATGCTTTTGAGGTGCTAATAGGTGCAGCAACTGAACTAGCTTTAATGTTTATGGCAGCTTCTCATATTGGAGGCAATTTTTATAGTTATAATATGAGAGAAGGTCACGTGGAGCTTAAGGGCTCAAATATTTATACTGATTCGAAAGGTGATGTTATCTTACTGTATTTTTTTAGATCAAAGTAGACTTTCGCCATGTATTAACGGTTAAGTTGTTCTCAACCAATGACCGAATTTCCACCGCGTACCCGACACCAAATGGGTGCAACTAGGTGAAATGTGCTCAGGGAATTTAGAAAGTCTGGCTGCTGAGCAATATGTTGTTTCGGCTTTTCAATCACTGAACCAGCTTCCACTACACACATCCTTTAAAACTTGAGATATGCCCGTAGATTAGGGAAAATGACCAAACTAGATATATCTGACCAATAATTTACCAAAATAGACTATGATTGGAAACATTATTCAACGTAGTCTTAGCGCCGACATCCAACTATCAGGGCTGAACCAGCACTTTCGCCAAAAAGCAGGGGGTGAGTCGGCGCTTTCGCCAAAAAGCAACGTCCGAGTACTAGCCAATTAAGTTGATGGAGCTCACGTGATCCGATTAGTTTAAAATAGTTTTGAAAATGCTACAAAATGGTGTGTATGTTGAAAAAAAATTGGTTGACATGTCTATTTTGGTAATTTTTCCCATAGATTAAGCACCGCATTCGTATTCTCTTTTCTTTTTACATTCCTTTATACTTTTATTTGTAGCATTTGCTATAATATGTATTTTATCTATTAGAGTAGAGATGGTAAGGTATTCTCTTATTCTCTTTTCTTTTTACATTTCTTTATACTTTCTTTTGTAGCATTTGCTATAATATGTATTTTATCTTTTAGAGTAAAGATCGTAAAAAATGAATTATGTATTTTTAGAGGCCGGAAGAGATGGAAGTTAAAGATATTCCCAATGAGGATCGATAAAATTAGGGATGAGCTCGTACCAGTATCGGTACCGAAAATCGTCAAATATGGGTACCGTACCGAAAATGTCCGTTACGGTACCGATATCGAGATGGTACTGGTATTTGTATGTAAAATTCGCTAAAATACCAGTATCGTACTAAACCGGTGCCGAAAACGTCAAAAAGTGGTACCGAATCGGTACCGAAAAAATTCGGTACGGGAAATTCAGTACCGGTATCCAGTACCAAATGGCCATCCCTGGAGACAACCTGTTTGATGTTATCGATACGGTTATGTAATTCTTCTTGCATTTGGAGCTGTGGTAAACGAGATATTAGACTTCGAGTAGCAAACAAATACAAATAGCTGATAGGACATGCCCTTAGGTGTCGAAGGTAGCTTATCAATTATGTAGAATAAAGATGTGGTTGACGTGCCTTTTATAAGTTATATATGTTTTGTAATTAATTTATATGTTCACAAAAACTTCATTCTTATCTTTGTTTTTGGCTATGTAAATATTCATTTCTTTACGTGTTATGTTATGTTTTTTAGGTTTCATTTTATTACATTGAGATACTTATGGTCTAATGGAACTTTCATTTTATTAACAAGTACGGGAATTAAATAACTTGTGCACCTACTAATCCCAGATGCATAAGACGTTTTCAGGATATTCAATGTACACATATTTTGGATGTGGTAAATTTCAGAAACCCATCCCAACGGACGGCTACCCTCCTACATTAATCAACATACAAAATGAAGCAAAGATTTTAAATGGTGCCAACTAAATATCAATATTTGAGTTAACATGTACGACAATTAAACGACTTCTGCACCTACTAATCCAGTTGGATAAGAAGTCATCATGATCTTAGATATATACATAGTTTAGCATATGGTGCATTTGAAGATCCCGAAATGATTTAGTTTTCAAGCAAAATCCCACTGTTGAGCTAGCTACATGGTATTGTGTTTTTTTAAGGAATTGTGTTTTTTACAAAGGCATTTGTGTATTGTATAAAATTATGTTATTACCATTGTGTTTTTTAGTAACATTGTGTTTTTTGTGTAACATTGTCTTATTGCCATTATGTTCTTATATGACACTGTTTTTTCTATAGTTGTTTGTGTTTTATATAAACATTGTGCTCTACTATTACATTGTTTTTTTTATAAACATTGTGTTTTTGAAGAGACATTATGTTTTTTATAGAACATTGGGTTATTATATGACATGATATATTTTTTATTTGTATTTTTTACAACGTACAATGTATTAGTGGTTTATTATTCAAGTTAAATTGTTTTTGTAGCTGTCGACCATGTTCCCCTACAAAACTGATAACATCAACTCTTCTCTCATGATAAATAAATAACCTCCCCCGACTAACTCCAATTTTTTTCTAGAAGGGTAGTTAACTCGAATGGTTATTATATACATCGGGTATTTAGGTAATATATATGTTAACTACATGCTATTGTGTTTTTTTACAAGGAGTTGTGTTTTTTCAAAGGCAAGGAATTGTGTTTTTACAAAGGCATTTGTTTTTTGTATAACATTATTGTGTTTTTTGAATAACATTGTGTATTTATGTGTAACATTGTGTTATTGCCATTGTGTTTTTATGTGACATTGTTTTTTATAGTTGTTTGTGTTTTATATATAACATTGTGCTCTACTATAGCATTGTGTTTTTGTAGAACACTGTGTGTGCATTGAACGATTTTCTTTGCTATCAACATGTAATTTTGCTATGATGCATTGTACCTTGCATTTGTTTAACACATTTTTATTGTCTTTGTTGTATGCATTTGTAATTGAAATATTTCATTATATGTTTAAAGCTATTTCGTTATTGTTTGTTTTTTCCTTAAAAAATATCGGGTTGTACACAACGAGGCAAAGATGTTGTCTTACGCCTACTAAATAACAAATTTGAGTTAACATGTACGAGAATTAACCAATTTATGCGCCTACTAACCCAGTTGAATTAGACGTTATCAGGATCATTAATGTATACATAGTTTGGTGAAACTGGTTAGCAGAGAATCAGTCGATTAACGGATCGAATGGAACCTAGACACCGGTGCTATGATAAACATTGTGTTCGGTGTTTGTTTTGTTGGGTTTGAAATATTTTATGTTTTTGTTATGCTTGATCATCGCATGATAGTAGTGCGGCTCAACTTTATTGTTGTAAAGTTGACCTTGTCTTCCTTTATACACCCATAACATTAGTCTGCATATTGTAAAGTGATAGATAGATTCATACTATCACCTATGTATTCTACTACTCATTCCTTCTTTGCATAATCCTGATGTAGATTCAACCATTAAGAAACTGTAAGTATGAAAGTGATTTCACTTGTACAGTTTCTTGGAGTGAGTAAATTCAAGACACCAACGAAAAAGATGACGTTGATTTAGGGCTTGAATAGGTCTAATGGTGGTGGGTGGATATAAAAAAGGGTTAATAAATTAACTATGATAATAAACTGAAAAAGACAAATTGCCCCTGACTTAACGGAGGTCAATGGATGGGGTTAAGTCAGTTGGACTAAAATGGCAATGTTAAAACCTTTTTGGACCCACAGGTGATAAATGAAACATTTGGACTAAAGAGACAAAATGACCCAAATCTCAGGGACTAAAATGATACTTCACTCTATTAAGAATAATATAACTTATGTCAAGACTTTAAATTATTGCTAGCAATTCATATAAGTTATAACGGTTATTTATGTTTTACATTAAATTTATGACGAAATACTATGTTTCCACCATTATCATAGACATGTAATATGTATATATCTTATTTTTTTTAACTTTTTGGTGATAGAGACTCCTACGTTAATCAACTTACAAATAACGAAGCAAAGATGTTAAATTGCGTTAACCATATACGAAAACTTGAGTTAACATGTACAACAATTAAACCACTGCTATACCTACTAATCCCAGTTGGATAAGAAGTCACCATGATCTTAAATGTACACATAGTTTAGATGATCTTAATCTTAGGAACCCATCCAACGGACGAATATACTGCTAGGCGGTTATTTATGAGATTAAATCTCAGCCGTAATAACCCCCAAAAATTTGGCAGTTTTTTTTTGAAGTGCAGCAGTTAGGAAGTTACCTAAATTTACTCCTCACGTCCTCCACTCTCCCATTTAATTAATTGCACATGTGCAATAAAATATAGAAAACTTAAAATACGTTACTAAATCCAATTATTCCTTTTTCAATGTATCATCTGGCAACAATAAAAAATTAAAACTAATATACCTCTAAAAACCATTAATTTTAATTAAACAATGTAACAAACTAATATAAAATATTTATTTTAAAGGTGTATTAATATTTGTTTCAGGATGAATTTGAGTTGCAGCAAGCAACACCTGAAAGAAAAAGTTAAATTATATAGGCAAATTGGAAAATAATAATCTCATCTTTCTGAAATTGGCCGATAATAATCCCAAGTCAGTTATTAGCCAATAATAATCCGACCTCGTCCAATTTTTTTTTTTTTTTTTGTAAAATAGTCCACCGTTAAAATAGCTTAACGGAGTTAAGTTTTTTTTTTCCGAATTACAAACCGATGTTCTAGGGCTTTTGATCAGAACGAGGATACGAGTCGATTGATGTAAAACTTACCTCAAAATACTGCCCCCAACCCATGAAAACGGTGCTTCAATTCGGGTGTTTAACTTCCAATTAACAAAATTCAAGCCATTTCGAACACAATTTCAAGGTAAGTTTTACATCAATCGACTCGTATCCCCATTCCGATCAAAAGCCCTAAAATATCGGTTTGTAATTCGGAAAAACACTTAACTCCGTCAAGCTTATTTTAACGGCAGACTATTTTACAAAAAAATTGGATGAGGTCGGATTATTATTGGCTAATAACTGACTTGGGATTATTATCGGCCAATTTCAGAAAGATGGGATTATTATTTTCCAATTTGCCAATTATATATTAAGAAATAACCATTAATTCGATCTCTTAATAGATATTACCTTTTTAACAAATAAAACTCGGGATGTATCAATATTGTTTAACCATTATTAATGCATTAAAATGTGTTCGAATGTTATCCCATGAGCTATAAGTTGTAGTATTATAAATCATTGTGTTAGAAAAGTCATCGGTCAATATTTATGTAATTTAGTTACACATAATATACATACAATTTAACATTGTGTTTTTAAAGACATTGTGTTTTTAATACGTCCAATCTTGACGGTTATTTATGTAATTTAATAACACATAATTAAATACATACAATTTAACATTGTGTTTTTGAAGACATTGTGTTTTTGAATACGTAACAGTTATTTATGAATTGAAGCAATTATCTCCTAAAAAACAGTTCAGGTTGACACTTTGACCTGATCAGCCTAATAAATAGGAGATAACATTCCATGATCTAACAAAAAGTTATAAACTAATTAAAAAACTGCTAAGTAGTTAGTTCCCCCCATGATTTTCTACCCACATTCTCCACCTAAACCAGTTTCGACAAAAAGGAAGCAATTTAAAAAAAAAACAAATGCAGTTTCGTGGGTAGTTGGTTGGTTACCAGTAGTTTCTTTATATTCCTATATGGTTACTAGCAGTTTCTTTATATTCCTATATAAAGGGGAGTAGGGACATACTTTTTGTTTGATCAACATCTCTAATATCTTAACAGCAACCTCGTATGGATCAAGCACAATATCAGTTTATTTTTTATTGAAGATGGCAAACGTTTCCTAAAGGTAAAGTTAAAGTTCACGTGGCCTAATTTCTGCTTTTTTGATTTAATTGGCATATTATGTGCTTTATAGGAAGATGACAATTTAAAGATAAGTGGAGAAGAGCAAAAGCTTATGAAAACAAAAGGTCAACCAACAACGATAAATTTCAGCTTTATAAATGTAATCAACATTTCTTTTTCTTTTTTTTTTTCTCATGAAAGATGGATCAGAATCGGATAACAATGGCAAACACAAAGTAAACCTAATTCATACTGCCTCATCCATTTTGTTTTCGTTTAGTGGTTTAATGGTCATATTTTAATGTTTATTCATGAGTTAAGTTTTTCAGGTTCATCTAACATTTTCCAGAGTATGAAAATTCAGAATGTTCACTGGAAGGTAAATGTAAATTCAATTAGTTCATCTTAAATTTAATGTATTTAACTATATGTAATGGTACTTTCTTTTAGTGTGTGATTAACACTTACATTTTCTTTTATTTGTTTTAACCTTGATAAGGAACCACTGAATTGTAAGCACGAAGGTAGAGGCAAAGTTATGTATTCTATGTTTTTTTTTTGTATTTATCAAATCTAATAGTTCTTTGTTCTAAATTACAGGAAAATGACGCAACTATAGAGATTATTGGTTTTTAAAGGCAACTCAGTTCTTACAACTTTCAACACGGACGAGAAATTAGTGAGGTAAAGTGCTTGGGCATTTCATTTACATAGAAACATTATACTAATTACCTTATTATCTTATATTCATCAGTTTGTCAAAACAATCATACGAGCAAGAACCATAATAAACATTAGAGTAATACCCAACCAAGTCCGGGTCTTGCAAAGTATAACATTTAAATATAACTAAAATGCTCACACTAAAAAGGTTATTAAATTTTCAAAGTGCAGGCAATCAAGAATCATAACCAATCAACAACTTGATGAATACAAAAGTTGACAATAGGGTAGAGCGTTTTCCAGTGCTAGATCAGCAAAACACCCAACAACACAACCACATCATGGCGTGGTTAGGGGGATGGGGCAGGTGGGTTGGGGTTGGCCACAGCGTGAGTGTAGAGAAGGATTTAATGGGGTTGGTTGTCTCTTTGTAGGATATATGCTTCATATTTATTTTTTCAGATTTCAGGCGAAAAAGAAAGAATGTGAACCGAAAAAAGAAAGAAGATAACAGGTTGAAGATAATGGGTGATTGGCCCTTGTACTTTTTTATATTTTGTGCTTTTTTCACATCTTGCTTACGTGTTCCTTCACCTTACCTCATTTTTGTAGGTCCGGCTAGGGGAGGATCTAGTCGCCTAATCCTTGTGTACAAACCAACCCGGTTGTGCGGAATCCAACCGAGAAAGGCAAACCGAGATAGAACACGCAAATGCACGACACACAATATTCACCGATTAACACCTCTGTATTAATACGTATGAAAGGTCCAGTTACAAGCTCAATGTTTACAGATGTACTCTATAAACTCTCTCAAACTCTCGTGAGTGTGTGTGCTGTCAACAGAATGCTCTCAGTGTTCTCTCTAGTGTCCTCTCTTCAACACAACACACTACATGAGTATATATACCCGTCACAGCTCGTCTGGTCGAAGGATCAGATAGACTGATCGAAAGATCATCTATCGACATGAAACCTATCGAAGGATCCACATGTACCTCGAAGGATGATATCCTTCGACGTCCATCTGTATCCATCGAAGGCTTATCTTTCGAGCACATCGAAGGATATAAATAATCCTTCGATGACTCATCCTTCGACACAGCCATCTTACAAACAATGTGTTAACTGTTTGGCCAAGTCAAACCAGGAGGATGGTTGACTTGGTCAAACTTACATTGAACGCACATAATAACAAACCTAAGACGTAACTCAGACTAACATAAGACATCGTTTTGTATCATGACAAAATACAGACAAAGTACAGACACAAGTGCACCAACAAACTCCCCCTTGGATGTAGCTTTGTCTCGATCTTCGTGTCTTCAAGTCTCTGACGTCCTTTCAACCGAGTCGAAACCAAGTCGAACTGAGCTGAGTCGAACCGAACCGAGTCGTGTCCACAAAATATGTATCAACAAACTCCCCCTTGGACGCTACTCGTGAGGTTCAACTTCGATGTCTTCCACGTCGGAGGATCTTCAAAGTCTTCACGTGTCGTAAGTAGAAAGTGTATCAACAAACTCCCCTTTTCATTTAGGTAGTGTGTCAATAAACTCCCCCTTAGATTGAACTCTCCATTGAGTCATGCTCGTGAATCTTTTGACTTGTCAATTCTTCAGATCCTTGTGGTGTTGATGAAGGGCCAGTGGCAACTCGATCATTTTGTCCTTTGAGTGCCTCCACTTCGTGTCTTCATTCCAAAGGTTGTCATCGAACATGTTCTCCTCGCCTTTAGCATCTGCACATGCAAGAAAGCTAAACGCATAATGAGAACAACCGCTTGGAATATAGTTAAACATTTAAACAAACGACACATATGAGATCAAATCTCAATCAAACACCGACCGACAATATTTTGAAAGATTAGAAAAATATTCAATTTTAATCCTTTAACTTTCAAAACTTGTTAAACTTCGACAGTTTATGAAGATGCAATTGTTTTCCGGCTTAGAATCAGGATTTTGGGTAGGATAGACTCGAGTTCCAACATCAGTCAATCAAAAATAAACAAGAAGCAAAATCTTTTTGGAATTTTTCATTTTTCAAAAGTAAAGACGGAAAGCAATAAATAAATATATACAAGATGCATAAACTGAAAAAAATAAATAAATATCTACAGACATTCTTTTTGCGAGTTTCGAGGGTAAGAGAATCATATCAGTGTACGGTCAAGTCAAAACGCTCTAGTTGTTCTTTTAGTTAATATTTAGATACGCATCCTATAACGATTATCGGTATTGTTGTCCACATAAACTCAACTTATCATTTGTAATCATGGCGAGGGGATACGTTAAGGTATGATTTATACTTACCGACCGATGTTCATCCACATCACGACACATTCCCGTATCAAGGTATGCACGAGGGTTCATCTTACCGGTGAGTATACCGATTATCATCTGTTTGACCGTATATGATGTGAGATTCTCACTTATTTTGATTTGAAAACAAGCCCTATGTGATAGAATCACTTATTGATGAGGAACTTGATTTTCATATGCATGAAGGGCACAAGAGCAAGTCCGTGAACAGGTCAGTACTTTCGTACAGCAGAGAGACGAACTTGACTCCCGGATAAATGTGATATATTATCACTTATTTTGATGGACATGTGATTGTTGATCACTTATTGAGGTCGAATGCAATATGTACACGTATGTATGGTATCATGGAAGATCTAGACTTGCGTCCCCGTTATTTTTCGGTAAAAGATACAACCATGATACCCAGATGATAAGCAGCATAAAGACCGAATATCTCAGAACCTCGGCAATCTCTCAAACGAAATTTCGGTACTTCAGTCGATTTAAGTTTATATCACCCTGCACACTTTAAAATGATTGTGAGCCTACCGATACATCTTATATAGAGCTGCTTATCGCTTTTTCATTTAAGGTTTAAAGAGGTTTAGACAGACCACTGATGTACTATCATTTTCTCTTTTGCTCGCCAGGAAACTCATTTTTGCTTTTCTATTGTTTTTGTGTTTTTGAAATTTTTCAATGTTTTTGGATTTTTCAAATTTTGGATTTACTCCCCCTAAAATCAACAAACTAAGATAAAATTTAAAAACACAAAGGTATTTACAAAAACGATTTCCCGATGTTGGTTAACTCATGTTTTACCTCAATGCCGTTTACCAAAATTAATTTTGAATCATAAATGATTTATCGAATTTTGGAAAAATCAGTTGGCATGTCGGTAAGCGGTGCGGACCATGACAACATTGTCTGGCCAAAGAGTGCTGCACGAGAGGATAACAATTTATAAAGTAGCTTAAATAACGACAAGTAAAGGAGAGATTAGAATTTTAAAACCGTATCCTGCAACTGCTTCGTGCATTGCAAGGAATCTGAGTGCTCTCCCAAACTGGATATCCACCCGGTGTGGATTTCAAAGTCGATTCTTTGTAGCTACTGAGAAGTCTCTTGACAGCAACAAGATCATAAACCTCCGGGTCCGGCTGGTCTTCCACATTTCACCAGCGAAGGTCTTTGTCTTTCTCTTTCAGAAGTAGTGTGCGGTTGTTCAACCCATGCCAAGGCATCCGCACACCCGGTTGGTTTGTTCAACAAACACATTTTCTTCAATCACACCACGAAGAAATGTACACTGCACGTTCATCTTGTTGATTTTGAACTTCAGACGTGCTGCAGGTGCGTACATTTTGATTGAATCTATCATGGGGACCCGATCAAAGCCTTTGACAATCACATTGTGAAAAGATTTTCAATTTGTCGAAGCTTTCAATTTCTTTCAACAGACAATTCTGTTTCCCTTTTCATTTTCTCTCCATCCAAGGCAGCAATTTCTTCTGTCGCCTATTTTGAGCAAGGACGCTCCACTATCAACAATCTTACGACTATCAATAGTTCCTCCTGGAACATTCTGCACACTCACTTAGAGATTAGTTGGAGAGTGGGACCCAAGCCTTTGTGGACTTGGGTCGTCCTTGATCATCAAGGAAAGTGATTTCAATCACTTGATGATTAGGAAAAAGAACATGTGGTGCTCCCCCTGATTGAATTACCTGCTTTTGCTTCCAAGCTGTTTGTCCTTTACCAGTATTTGAATTTATTGTTTTAGCATTTACTGGTTTTACAGTTTCAGGTTTTGCTTCTACAGGTTTTTCTTCTTTGACCTCTGATTTTAAGGCCTTTTCAATTACCTTTTGATTCTTTTGCTTTAACTTCTTTTCCCTTTCTTTCAAGATACGTGGGTCTTGTTTCGGGGAAACTGATCGTTTTTGGTAATCGATTTCTTGGGGAGCACTCGTTTTTGATTTCAGCTTTTGCACGTGTGGGCAATATCTTACAATATGCCCAACTGTCCCACATTCAAAACATGTTCTACGCTCTACAAACTTCGGAGAAACATGTTGATGACCAGACGGAGAACCAGACAATGAACCTTGTGATCTAGACGTGCTTGGACCTAAATCACATCCGTTGGTGTGTTGGGTGTAATTATTCTGATCATTTCGTTTTAAAATTCTAACTTGTTTTACAAAATCAACGTTAGATTTATCCTGAAATGTTTCAAGTTTGTCTGAACCCGTGGATCCAACAAAGTTCATTTTCGGTTCTCGTTTCTTAACAGAAGCTCTTTTGTTTTGCACCTTTTGCTGCTGAACTTTAGGTGCTTGAACATTCTTGTTCTGAGCCTTCTTTCCCTGTACCTTACCTTTTCCGGAATTGGCTTGTTGTTTTCGCTCAATTGGTAGTTTTTGGTTTCCGTATTGTTTTCTAATTTGTTCACACGGAATTGGATCACATTGAGTGACGGTAACTTTGCCATTTTTGTTCCCCAAAAACTTATCAGTGCATCCTTCAAAAAATTGTTCAATTAAATCTTGATTTACATTTTTAATTGGAAAATCTTTGTTAGAGTAGATTTTGCTATCTCCTTTGAGCGTGTACAACAAATTATTCCCTTCAAGGCTAGATACAATGGACTCCATTGCTTTTGACGTTTCAGTCTTACTCGGTTGCACTGGTGGATCACACAAGATGTGATTCTCAATTGGAATATCTGTTGTAACCGAGTTAGACTGTTGGTTCACAATTTCTTCAGATTCATCGTCCGAAGAATCAGCATCCTCAACAATGAGAGGATTCTGTTCCTTTACACACGATGAATCTGTCACATTCTCAGATTCTGATTGACCCGAGGATGATGTACCAGTTGTGAACCCGAGGCCTGCTGCAAAGTCATCTAGACCGAGTGGCACAGTAGGTTCAAAACGGGGCATATCCTCGTCATCAGGCAATTTGGAGTAATTGTGATTCATTGGGGGAGGACATGATTTGAATCCCATACATTTTTTATCCCCCTTTTTCTTTTGAACGTCAATGATGTGATCCAATACATAGCGGGAATTGGAATAGCTTTCCAGTTTCTGCTTAATTGTCTCACATTCACATCGAGCTGTTGCCAATTCTACCATTTGCTTTTCAATTGTGTCAATAAGATTATTGTTAGCATGTTGTTTTCGCAAAACAGCCTTTTGTAATTCTGAAACATCATGTCTTAATGACACAATTGTTGTTTTAAATTCCTTTTCATTTCTGGTTAAAAACAAGTTAGCTTCGGTTGCTTTAGAAAGATCTACAATCAATTCTTGATTGTGTTTGTGTGTGATTTCAAACTGACTTTCCTTTTCTGCATATTTTAAGCACTTTGCACATTCAATAGGAACAGAAATAGAGTCAGAACTAGTATCACATACCTGAGAAGTTTGACCTTCTACGTGAGCCATAAAGGCTGTATGAAAAGAAAAAGATCCATCTTCAGAGAAGAACTGAGCAAGCTTCTCGGAAGTTCCAGCATATTTCTGGCAGAGAATAGATCTCCTCTTGCATAATGTTTCAGCTTCAGCCAAAAGCTCATCAACCTTCAAATCTAAAGCATCACTTGATAAATCACCAGCATCAAGTGATTCCCCATCCATGCTCCCACTATAACCCGAACTATCTTCATCTTCTGAAGATTCACCAGCAGACACGGGTTCTACAACCTTCTCAATCACTTTAGCATAACATGCTGTTCCACCATTTCCTCCTTCTCCAAGCTGAATGTTCCAGTTGCAGCCTTCATCAGCTTGAACAATCAATCCTCTGTGGGAATTAGTGTTTGTGGATCCAGATGCATTTCCTCCAACGGAAACTATTGATCTGACAGAATTGTTGTTCAGTTGCTGTTGTGGCTGTCCTTGATTCCTGAAGGGATTCTGATTTCCTTGCTTAGGTAGTTTCTGACACTCCCGCTTGAAGTGACCCTTTTCACCACAATTGAAGCAAGTGACAGCATTCTTATCAAAACCATACTTCGTGTTGTTGTTGCTATCCAAGTTGGTTCTCCCAGTCCTTTCCATAAACTCCTTCGCTCTTCGAATTGCACTAGCAAGAGCCCATTTGATATCCATCATTTCAAACTCTTCTCTATCCACTTGCTGATAATCTTCATTGGTTAGATTGATATTCCCAATCTGACCTGCGACCAATCCACAATAAGCACTAACCAAGGTGTTCAACATCTCCATATGTTCCTTGGCTATTTCGACACTGACTTTGGAAAAGTTGGAAGTGTCTAATCTGACTGTGTTCGGATTGGAAGTGGCTTGAAAGTTTGAAGAGCTTCCATAGAACCCTTGCTGTTGCGGTTGTTGCTGCTGAGCTCTGCTTGGGTCTAAGAAAGGCGGTGGTGTGAATTGCTGAGCTGTCGGCTGCACATACTGTTGTTGAGAAGAAGAATTCGGTCTTGAATACATCGTATATGCTGAAGGATCAAACTGATCTGTTGTGGAAGGTCCGGTGTTTGAGATGAAAGCTGTTTGAAGCTTCGTGTGTTGAGAAGCTGGTTTTTCTCCACTGATACCTCCTGCAATCCCAAAGTACATCTCTGGATTTTGAGGAGTTAGTGTTCTTTTTGCCTTAAGCTTTTCTTCTACATCCTTGTTCTCTAATCTTTGAATTAACTCATAAACGGTGATTGTGTCTAGAACTCCATTTTCTTTGAGAATTTCAAGATAACTGCTCCACTTTGCTGGTAAGCTATCAGCGAATCTCTTCACCATTTCTTGTGGAGTGGCAGTGACTCTAAAAGCAAACATCTCGCTTAACAAGTGATGGAACCTTGTAGATAACTCTGCCAAAGTCTCATTCTCCATACACGTGAATCCTTCAAACTCTTTCTTCAGTAATTCTTGCTTGATCTTTCTAGATTGAGCATTTCCTTCACATCGTAACGTGAGCATATCCCACAAGCTTTTAGTAGTCGTGCAGTAAACGAACTGGTGGTAAATGTCTCTGTGAAGAGCTTGTGTGAGAATCATGAATGCTTTCTTTTCTAACTCAAATTTCTTCTTATCATCATCAGACAGAGTGCTGTAAGTTTGTGGATTAGATCCTGCAACTTCCAAATCACTGTCAAATGCGGTGAAGAAGCACATCCATAGATCTTGACCTTGCCCCTGAACATACGTTCTCAGCCTTTCTTTCCACCATCCCCAATCATTGATGTGATTTAACTTTGGCGGTTTTGTGCTTGTACCAGTTTCACTATCATTCTGCATCATTGATTGAATGCTGCTGCTTTGATTTGTGACCAATGCCCATTGATTTGCAGTTATCATTGCAGCTTGAGGTGTGGCAATACCTCGCATCCATGCAGTTTTATCGAAATCTGACGCAGATTGCGTAGCTGATGATTGTGAAGATGTTAGAGTCCACGCGGTTGGATCCCACTGACCGTTTGTTCCCATTTTATAAAAATTAATATATTAAGTGAAAATGATTTTAAAAAAAAATTAATTTTCACAAACTATGTCAAAATCTCGAATGATAACAACCAGCCGAAGGATCCCTGATCGAAAGACCTGAAAAACACAAACTTGTTAAACTTAAACAAACTAGGATCGAAAGATCAAGACTTGTTCGAAGGATCAACAGTATTCGAAAGATCACTGTTGAATTTCGAACAATGATTTCGAAAGATTCTCCAAACGAAGGATCCTTATCTTTCGAAAAAGAACTGTAGACCGAAAGATGTATGCTTCGAAAAGATTCCTTGGATCGAAGGATAAATCACAGACTTCGAAGGATGTTCGAAGGATGATTATCTATCGAGCCTCCTTTGATCGAAAGATGATCTTTCGACTCCGAAGGATATCCTTCGATCTACTGACACAGTTGACAAAAGTGACAGGTTGGTGAAAAGTTGATGGGTTGGTAGAAACTTTCGGCAGAAGGCAGAAGGTATGGTCAGACCTTGCCTTTTGCATGCAAACCAGATTTGGGTTGATTATTTTAATCAGTTAACCCTTCCCAATACACAAACAACTTCAATATTCAAATCTCAAAGGATTAAAAAGTAAACACACTAAAGAACACTTTGAATATTTGATGAAGATATGATGAACACAACCCAGAAAATTTGAATTTTCCGGTAAACCAACAACTTCCGAAACCGGTTTTTGCCCGTAACTTCACTAAAAACCAAGGTTTAACATGTGAAAATGAAAAATAAAAAGGTTTTTATAGGAACTAACAGCAAAAACACCAGAATTTTCGAAGTTTAAGGCTGATTTTTCAGAAAAATATGAACTTCAAAAATCCGAAACACGCCCGAAAACACTCGGTTTTAACAAGGAGAAGAGCCAAGGCTCTGATACCACTTGTAGGTCCGGCTAGGGGAGGATCTAGTCGCCTAATCCTTGTGTACAAACCAACCCGGTTGTGCGGAATCCAACCGAGAAAGGCAAACCGAGATAGAACACGCAAATGCACGACACACAATATTCACCGATTAACACCTCTGTATTAATACGTATGAAAGGTCCAGTTACAAGCTCAATGTTTACAGATGTACTCTATAAACTCTCTCAAACTCTCGTGAGTGTGTGTGCTGTCAACAGAATGCTCTCAGTGTTCTCTCTAGTGTCCTCTCTTCAACACAACACACTACATGAGTATATATACCCGTCACAGCTCGTCTGGTCGAAGGATCAGATAGACTGATCGAAAGATCATCTATCGACATGAAACCTATCGAAGGATCCACATGTACCTCGAAGGATGATATCCTTCGACGTCCATCTGTATCCATCGAAGGCTTATCTTTCGAGCACATCGAAGGATATAAATAATCCTTCGATGACTCATCCTTCGACACAGCCATCTTACAAACAATGTGCTAACTGTTTGGCCAAGTCAAACCAGGAGGATGGTTGACTTGGTCAAACTTACATTGAACGCACATAATAACAAACCTAAGACGTAACTCAGACTAACATAAGACATCGTTTTGTATCATGACAAAATACAGACAAAGTACAGACACAAGTGCACCAACAAACTCCCCCTTGGATGTAGCTTTGTCTCGATCTTCGTGTCTTCAAGTCTCTGACGTCCTTTCAACCGAGTCGAAACCAAGTCGAACTGAGCTGAGTCGAACCGAACCGAGTCGTGTCCACAAAATATGTATCAACAATTTTCACTTTAACTTTAGTTATTTTATTCATTAAGTATTCTTTTAATTCATGTACCTTTATTTCTTGAAGTTTAATGTATATTATCCCTTTAACGATAATAATTTATCAAACTGATTTTATTTTTATTTTGAATAAATTAAAATATTGAGTAAGTTATCATATATTATTTCATTTAATATTGCTTATGTCTTTTTTATATATCAGTTTGTCACAAATGTTCCTGTCAATTTTATTTATTATTAAATAATGATTACCTAATTATCAACCAAGCCTTGGTTCCTCCGGTTAACACAACAAGGGTTAATAGATGTAAGATTTTAAGTTAGTATGTATGACAATTCAAAAACAGTTGTAGTTACTAATCGCAATCACATAAAAAGTCATCATTATCTTAAATATAGACACATTTATTTATGTTCTTAATAGTTGGATAAAAAGTCATTGTGATACTAAAATATGCCGGATTGGCTCAGTTTAACTCGCTTGTTAGCTTGACTCGATTTAGCTTAGATTATTTTATTTGTGCACCTCTATCTACATTAATGCCTATCATAGACTCTCCGACCCTCAACCACTTGAGACTACACACGATGGTCAAGCGGAAGTTGCCGGAAATGGAAATTTGTTACCGGAATACATCATACATGCATGCTACCAGAAGGAGCTCAAAAGGCGGCGCTACGAAAATGAAAACTTAAAAAATCAAAATAGTGATGTTCTTTTTCACTTTTTGTGTAGTTGACAATGAAAATATTCAAAGTTAATGACCTGCAAGCAATAATGACCTTGCTTTTAATTTTTGTTCGTTGATTCCCTTTCAATATTCTAATTCTTAGAACATGTGTAGTGGAAAAGGGAAGATAATGCCCCCACGTTAGGGCATTTTACGCCATGTGGCGGTCCAGTCAGCAAAAGCGCATTATTGGGCATTTTCTAAAATTGGTGTAGTGGGGATGGAGCATTATTGGGGCATTAAATAAAATAAAGAAAAAACACCTAAAAATCTTATTGGCCAAACAAATGGAATCTCTAATCTGATTGGTCAACATTTCCCCCCTTCAGCGTTTTTCAAACCACGCCATGGAGCTTTTTTTTGCAAGATAACGCCCAATAACGCCCAGGTGTAGTGGGGATGGGGCGTTATTGGGCGTGATTGGGCAATTTTTTTTTTAAAAAACGCCCCACTACGCATGGTCTTGTCATTTAGTTTATTTTTTTTTGAATAGTAACCTTCATTAACAAACTGCCAACCCAAACCGGGCCGGGCCGACAAAAAACTACAACTAAAAATTACATGAAATCTATCATTTAGTTTATTTATATGCTACTTTTGAAACTTGTTTTTTTCTATAGATGCTCTTTTGTTCTATTTTGTGTACTTTTAATAGAGTTAAATGTCCGGATAGTCCCTATGGTTTGGCCTTTTTTCACCTTTAGTCCCTAACTTTCTAAAATTACCTCTATAGTCCCCAACTTTTCAGTTTTTGTTCCCGGATAGTCCCTGACGCGGATGTAGGTTAGTTTTTTCAGTTGAGTGGGTGTGAAATTACTAAAATACCCTTGTTATTAAAAAAATAACTTAAAGGTAAAGAGAAATATATTTAAATCAATTGGGTGCACCTTTATCCTACCCCACCCCTACCCCCTCTCCCCTTTCTCTCTTTCTCTTTTGTCTGCACAAACCACCACCACCATTTCATCTTCCCCACCCTAACAGAGCATCAGAAAAAAAAACAGAGTATTAGAAGCAGCGGATCAAAGAAGGTGGGGGAACACGTGTATTGCCTCTAGAATAAATTTATTCAAATTATATGATTCTTGTAACAATAGCTGACACTCATAAATACTTTATTCAACATCAGAGAAGAAGACTATTACCTCTGGTGAATCAAAAGGCATATCAAGCAGTATGAAAGCATCTGCAAGACCCTGAACCCCAATACCGATGGGTCTGTGCCGTAAGTTTGACTTTTTTACAGTTTCAATAGTTAACATCAATGATTTTGTTGAGATTTGTAGTAACAACCGATGTGATCTACCCAAACAAAATACTTGTGTTCAGATTGCTAAAAGCATAATCGAAAGTAAGTTTCCAAGAATGAAGGGATACGAAACAAACCTCAGCTAGTTTATCAAAATCGAAGTATCGATTGCTAGAACCTTGGCTACCAACAAGCTTTAACGGTTGAGATTCTGCTGGAACTCCCTGAAATATAACTTCGAAATAAGCACAATCAAAAGGATATTAGGCCAATCATATATTAATAGAAGTTACCTTTTCTCGAACATATCGTGGTAATGCAATGGATGCCAGATTACATACATCAATTTATGTTGGTGGTTTAGAGTGGGGGGGGGGGTTTCTGAAGGTGATGGTGAAATATGGAGATGGTGGTGAAGGGTGGTGAGGGTGGAGAAGATGAAGTGGTGGTGGTGGTTTGATTCTTGAAGACAAAAAACAAGAAAGAGGAAGACAGAAAGGAGAGAGGGGATAGGGGAGAGGTGGGGTAGGGGTAGGATAAAGGTAGCCTCACCTTTAAGTTTTTTTTTTAATAAGAAGGGCATTTTAGTAATTTCACACTCACTTAACTGAAAAAAACTAACTCCATCCGTGCCAAGGACTATCCGGGAACGAAAATTGAAAAGTTGGGGACTATAGAGGTAATTTTAGAAAGTTAGGGACTAATGGTGAAAAAAGGCAAACCACAGGGACTATCCGAGCATTTAACTCCTTTTAATATTTGTAAACTAAATATGACCTAAAACAGTTTTTAAAATGATTCGATCGTTTTGACCAGTGAATCAGTAGTATCCACCGCAAGAAACTGCACCTTTAGCGGCGACAGCTGTCGCTGCTATTGCCCAGTTTTGTTGCCGCTATTGCCCTGCTGTCGCCGGTAAAGGCCCATGTCGCCGCTATTGACCTTTTACTTTTAGCGACGACGTGTGGCCGCTAAAGGGTCGTCGGTATTAACTATGGCCGGTAAAGGTGATAGGCAATAGCAGCGACATGAGTCAATTTTTTTTAATACAGTAGCTGAATACAGCTGAACCTGTAACGACTCTCCTAGGACCCTTAAGGTAACCCTAAACGCTCCTAAATACACCCCGAGTGTGAGAAACGGACCCGAAATACCTTCGTGCTTGGAGAAATCAAGAAAAACAAGATTTTTGGTTCGCTCGCGGGCCGCGTAAGAGTTAAGCCAAGCTTACGCGGGCCGCGACAGCAATGCAAACTACCGGATAACGATCAAGGCCACGTGGCATGACACGTGTCGAAACCTCTGATGACTCAGCCGACCTAGACTTCCTCGCGGGCCGCGTAGATGTTCCTTCGAGTTTACGCGGGCCGCGACACGCCCCATTTCCAGCCCTATAAATAAGGAGTTCGAGTTCAGTTGAAAGTCTCTCAATTCTTTTCTTCTTTTAGCTTCTATTATAGCAAAGTAATAGTTCGGGTATTATACTCTAAAACCCGAAACTCTGCTCGTTATCAAGCTAATAACTCTAATCACGGACACAGTACTATATCCGATTGATTGAAACTGATCCAACGGATGTTTAAGTGCTGCCTGTATACGGCTATACTTTGTCATTCATTGTGAGTTTTGATCTCGTGATTATCGTTAAAGTTGAATTGAGTAATACACTAATACGAGTTCCATTGTAGCTAGAAATTAGAACTTGTAACCAGGGAACTACTAAGCTAGAATACTTAGCGATTAAGTAAACTTAATAGTTAAGGAAAACTTGGTGGTTAAGTAAACTTAGTAGTTAAGATAACTTAGCGGTTAAGAAACCTTAATAGATAAGTTAAACTTAATCAGCTAAGTAAGATTAATTAATCAGTTAAGTATGATTAATAAAGTTAAGTATGATTAATTAATCAGTTAAGCAAGATTAATTAAGCTAAGCGAGATTAATTAAGCTAAGCGAGATTAATTAAGCTAAGCGATATTAATTAAGCTAAGCGAGATTAATTAAGCTAAGCGAGATTAATTAAGCTAAGTAAGATTAATTAAGTAAGTAAATTAAACACCTAAATAGATATACATGAAAATAAATATATATGAGATATATAATATCAAAGGAAGGTGCAAGGAAGGTATAAGAAGATATATATATATATATATATATGGGTAGGAAGCTTCCTAGAAAATGTATAGGTAACTTCCTAGAAAAGCTATATGAAATTTCCTAGAAATTTCATATTTCCTATCTATAAATAGGAAGCTTAGGATTCATTTTTCTTTGCTCATTTCTTCTATTCTTCTCTCTCTATACGTTGGTGTTCTAACCAATAATCACCGATGCGATATTCTGTCCGATCGATTCGGGAACCAACTAACGAATGCCAAAGACTATACTTTGTGAATTTCGTTAAGATTTTGAAACAGATGCCAAAGCGCTGTCTAAACAAAGACTATACTTTGTGAATTTCGTTAAGATTCTGAAACGGATGCCAAAGCACTGTCTATACAAAGACTATACTTTGTGAATTTCGTTAAGGTCCTGATCTCGTGACCATCGTTAGGTTTGATATGGTTTTACACTAAAACGTATTCCACTCTGTTAAACCATATGTTTAACTATCAGAAAACTCCAAACTATACACTTACAATCAAACAAGATGCTTAATCATCAGAAGATTCAAAACTGTAAAGTAGATGCTTGTTTAATCAAGACTATATGCTAACAAGGTAAGTCATTCTCTATTTATCAACAATGTTTTACAATACTCAAATTATTTTCAAGAGTTATAATTACAGGGATTAAGTCTTGGTTATCTTGAATCACTGGCAAGTGGGGTATTGTGCACATTACTAATTTCTCACGGTTAGGTTCACCAACCTAACAGTGATAATCATCACCACTTGGGTGAAAGGACCCAATAGTGGTATGACCATCGTCACCAGGGTGTGACACGGCACCAGATAAAAATAAGATAGTAGCCATTGTAATCGCTCTTATGCTGTAATCTATAACAATGTGTCATGTTTGTACAAACTGAATGAACTCACCAGTATTTCCTGCTGAAAAATGATTTTAAAACGCGTTTCAGGTAATTACAGTAGATTGGAATAAGAGTTGGATACGTCACCAAAAGGCTTACAGAAGTGGCTTAATTTATCAATTAAATTAAATTAAGAAAAGTTGTTTTATGTATTCGGGTTTATCCCATATTAAAGCTACCTTTCAAAACATGGTTTTATCTCATCTATTTAATAAATAAAATCCGGTGTTTTCTAAACTCTGATATTTTTTCTAACTTACGGTCCTGATGAAATTTCCGCTGCACTACTTTTCTAAATAACAATCGGTACCACTGAACTGGTTTGCGGCTCCCGATTCCGTCCAGGGTGGGGTCGGGGGTCGTGACAGAGCTCGCCAGTTTCCAGCCGAAAAACACAATCTGCCAAATTCAAACAACGCAAACATACGCCATAAACATATACTAAAAGTAATATAATTACAAACAATGTTTAAGTCATCCTACAACGTTTAAATCCTATATTATCATCCTACAACGTTTAAATACTAAATTATCATCCTACGTTAAAAATAACAAGTCACTCGTCGGAATCATCCTCATCTTCTGTATCGAATAAGTCATCAGAATTGTAGTCGTTTGCCTTTCCTTTTCCTTTTGAACCAAGATAGTTGTTAAGTTGGTTCAAAAAGGCCGGGGTTTGGAACAAGCTGTTAACAAATTCCTACAATAATGGATATCAAAACGTATATTAGCATATTAATTAACACTAAAGGGTTGACCAGAGATAAGGTTTGTGTGGCTAGGGTTTAAAGTTCTGACACCTACTTTTAGCGGAGACACATGTCACCGCTAATGACCATGCTCTTGTCGTCGCTAATACCTTTTAAATCCCCAACCGTTAGATCATGATTTTGATCAACGGCTGGGTTTGGTTTCAGACTCCGGGACGCGGATCGAACAATATGTAACACCTGTGCCACTCCAACCATCAAACAAATGCCAAACCAATGAAATATAGTATTTCATACTTGGGATTTGTAAAAATATGTGTATCGTTTACACATATCAATTCTTGTTCGATTTCAAGCTTTAAATCGCTTTCTGGAGGGTTATACGCGCTCTGATGAGTAGATATAACCAGTTTAATCCAACGAACACTCCGGAATAGTGAAATAGGCTTAACATACCTTAAATAACCTTTACATAACTTAGATATAAGTTTTGAAAGGTTTGGTGTGGTGAAATCAAGTTTAATCGCTTACAGGGACTAAAGTTGACAAACTGCGAAAGTATGCCAATTTGAACTGTAACAGACCTTCCGGGACATGAACATAAGTTAAACATACCATAAATATCCTTTACATAGCTTAGAAATAGGCTTTGAGGTGTTCGGTATGCTAAAATAAACTTTTGTGTCATTCAGGGACTAAAAGCGTCAAAAAGTGCACAAGTTTGCATTTTTACGCGTAACTTACGTTCTGAATACATCCGGACATCCAAAAATTTATGTAAGCACTAAAATATTTTATTTTAGTGTTCGCCATAAGAAAAATCCATTCTTCGCGTCATTTGGTTCGTTTTTCGTGCTTATGCGCATTCCGTCGTAATTAAGCGAACATCGCGACCGTACGGCCAAACGAACCGACATCCGAGATATTTTTGAACACATTTTAAGTTCCCTATACTTTAACTTCATTTTAGAGCTTTGAAATGGGGTTAACGGGCCTTAAACGTGTCGAAAATGGGCTGAATGCATGACAGGGACCAAAAGTGTAAATCTGCCAAACTTAAGCCTAGCGGTGCGCTACACTTTTAGTGTAGCGGTGCGCTAGGGGTCTGCAGACCAGATGCAATGTACTTAACAGCCTGTTTTCAGCTGGATTAACCACAACCACACATTCCTAATTATCTAGTCATCTGATAAGGATGGATTTCCAGCCACCATAAGGTTCCGACAAGTGTACGGGTTGGATTCATGGCACGTTTTCCATGGAACGATCCTAACGGTTCGGGTATTCTTATAAATACCCAACCCACACAACCTCATTTTGCACAAGAATTCTGATTTGAGAGCTCTAAGTTGAAACCATTGTTTCATACCTGAGTTCTTGGATCGGGATTAGCATTCGGGGACCCTTCGTAAGTATTCCTTCGTTCTTTTCCTTATTTTTACTGCTTTTCGAGTCAGAAAGTCAAACTTTGTTTGACTTTCAGCATTGACCAGTAATGGTCAATGCGAAGTTCGTTTGAACTTCGCAACGTGAGTGTAATCACGTTGGTTATAGTCCCTTGGGACTATGCCTACTGATTACCACGTTGTCTAGGGTCGTAGGGTAAGCGATCTAATAAATCGCTTATACCTTCGAACCCGACCCAGTTTGGTCGATCATTAGGATCCGACCAAATACATTAGGTGACCATAGTGTAGGGAATAACCTTCCGAGGTTATACCCTATGGTCACATCGTTTAAGTAGTTGTATGATAGGTAGTTTATATGCCTTAGGTAAATTACCAGAATACCCTTTTCATGTATAATTGGTAATTAAGCATATGTAACCTAAACTTTTGTCACATAACTGATTTTGTAACATGTTTAGGCATATAACACTTGTCATAGGACTAGTTAGGCGATCCGAACGCGTTCCACGCGAACGACGCGTTAAAGTAGCATAAGCTACCTAAACGGGTCGTAATGGGTCGTAGACACTTAGGTTAAGTTTCATTTAGTATGTAGGCTTTGATTAACCATATCACATGAGTTCCTACACTCATTTGGTTTACAAACCCTCATGCTACCCAGTCTTCCGATTTAGGTCCGGTTTATTAATGTAGTTACCTATATTAGGTGCCGTTTGATATTCCGCGATCTCTAGCATTGCTTGGTGGTTATCCTAGGACTTCTGAGCAATCTCAAGTGAGTACATAGACCCCTCTTTTACTGTTTTCCAAACTGTTTTGGGGTGGAACACATGTGCCTACTTGTTACTTTCCTGCTTTCCTGTTTTCACATCATATACTGCTATGTTCGTTAGTACATTATAGTACATGATTTCATTACATTTCATGCTATGTATTGCCATTGTGTGCATTACTTAGTACATCGTTTTACATGACATTTTGACATAGACATTTGACATAGACATTTCGACATAGACATTTTAACATGATTGACATTTGATCATGTATTTCCCACAAAACATAACTTTGATTTAAACCAAGTTTTACTTCAATACTTTGTTTTTGTGCATATGGTTTAGTTGAGACATTTCACTTGCCATACATGGATATTTGACATAGACATTTGACATGGATATTTGACATAGACATTTGACATGGATATTTGACATAGACATTTGACATGGATATTTGACATGGATATTTGACATAGACATTTGACATGGATATTTGACATAGACATTTGACATGGATATTTGACATAGACATTTTGATATGATTTACATCTTGACATGAACACTTTGACATATTACCCAATACATTTGACAATTGATTTAAACATAGACTTCTTACATTGGTTGGTTTGGTTTGATTAAATGATTAAGTAACGATGCGTGTGTAATATGATACAAGCATGGTGGATACGCCGCTGGTACTTCCTATATATAAGTGTTTGTATGGTATTACATATCATAGCGTTATTTGAATCATTTCAGTTTGAGACATAGAACATTTTATACAAATAACATACTTTTCACAAGACATTGATTTATAAACATCTTATCTTATGCAAACATATTTTACTTGGTTATTCATTTAACCTTACATTTATTTATACTTATCATCTGATCTTATCGATTTTCAAATGATTTACAAAACAAAGCAAATAACAAGGTTCATGACTAAACATTTTCTCAAACATAAGTCATGAAACCTATTTTCACAAAACCTATGTATCTCACCGGCATTTTTATGCTGACGTACCTATTTTCACATGTGTTTTTCAGGAGCTGTTACATAAGATGATCAAGATACACATAGGCAGACTTGGGCTTTAGTGACAATAAAAGATACAAGACTAGTTAAATATGTTGTATTTCTTGTTTGTTAAGACATTGTAACACTTTTAATCAATAAAACGAAACTTCAATTACCATGGATTTGAAACAATTAATTCTGTTACAACACTCCCCGACATTTCCGCCACGTTTTGTATGTTCTACGTGGTCGGGGTGTGACACAATAGCGGCGACATTTGACCTGTCGCCGCTAATGATATATACTTTTTGTAGTGATTGTTAATTCAATAAACGGTCTAGTGTTAGAAACACACTCATACAAAATAATATTGAATAAAGAAATATTCATTTAATGGAAATGTGATAGTATCATATTTTGTTGCTTTATTAGGTTCATTAACTATTTTATAGTTTGCCCTTAAACATGTATTGTTCAATTCCTTCACCATTTTTACATGTAGTGTGGTTGTAGTAACTTTGCTTTGAAATTTGTTTTATAGGAACCAACTCATAATTCTTTTTAAATATTTTTTAACCAGTTAACTCACATCTTTTTAATCCTACTCTTAAATTTACGTATCTATCTACCGCGAGAGTACAACTCTCAACCTCATGAAAAGGAATATCAATCCATTACACATTGATACCGCCAGGGCTTCAAGCCATTTGATGAGTACCAACTTGAGAGGATAACCAGGGGCGACT
>JARYGA010033509.1:0-34989 GCA_030545235.1 Helianthus tuberosus
AAACAGCACAGATACATAACGTTGGTTAATAGGGAACGTACCAGTAACCACATTTGGATCCTGGCGTGCTTCCCTGGCGCCAATGGTAAACACCCTTCCACGAGCTTGATTGTTTTAAGGGCAGTCCCGCTTAAAGTGCCCCATGTCACCGCAGCCATAACATCCCTGGCCGCGTCCATTTCCATTACCGCCCTGGTTGTTGTTATTGTTTCCTCCACGATTTCTATTACCTCCTTGATTTCCATTCACATTTCGGTTGCCATTACCCCCTTGATTGTTATTACCTCCCTGGTTTCTGTTTCCATATCCATTCCCACCACGATTACCATTACCATTACCCTGACCACCCTGGCTTCCATTCCCGCGCCCTGAGCCATACCAGCACGTGTCCTTAGAATGTCCAATCTTTCCACAATTCTCACACTTATTGACCTGCACGGACCGGTATGATGGTACTGGAACCTATCACACTTGGGTAGAAATCCTGCATACCTTTTTCCCTTGTTTTCAACATTTGCTACGCCATTCTGTGCCTCAGCTGGCTGCTTAGTGTCTCTACGCTTGTTGGCGTTGTTGTTGTTGTTGTTGTTGTTGTTGTTGTTTTTCTTTGCTCAGGTACTCTTCTTGAAATTAGTAAACTTCCTTTTGTTATCACCTGATGACTCCACACGAGTCTCCTTCTTTTTCGTCTCAGAGATCGAAAACTTTCCCAACCGAACTGCCTCCTCAGTAAGCGCCACACTTAGATCAATAGCGTCAGCAATAATCGGAGGCTTGGATGCTGTAACCATGCTCAAGATCTGAAGATAAAACGCTCAATCCTTTTGAATTCTGGCTCCACCAGGTAAGGAACAACCCTTGACAAATCATGGAATCGCTTAATATACTCGGCTACTTTCGGGCCATCCATCTTTAAGTTCCAGAATTCTGTCTCCAACTTCTGAATCTCCGCTCGTGAGAAGTACTTTTTGCGCATTAACTTCGTTAGCTCATCCCATGTCAATGCGTATGCATCAGCCTCGCCTAGTGTTTGGACTTGGAGGTTCCACCACGACAGCGCTCCGTCCAGAAATAACCCAGAAATATACGTAACTCTTTGTTCCGGAGCACAATTGCTCATCCTCAATACAGAGTCAGTTTTCTTCACCCAGCGTACGAAAGCGACAGCACCCCCAGTGCCATCGAAATTAAGGGGCATGCAGTCCAAGAATTGTTTGTAGGTACAGCCTGTAACACAAGCAACACAATTCACAGTAAGCATTGGCAAAGCATAATTGGAAATATCCAAACGAGTTGTAATGTGTCTTAGGTGACTAAACATTACCGATTGGGGGGGGGGGGTTATTCCCAGAGGTGCCACCGCTATGTTCAGAGCGGAGGGCCTCGTGCTGAGCAATAACTAGTGAGATACGTTCTTGCAGCTCTGCCTCAGTCCTTGGCAGTGGGTTGTTGGTATCGGTATTCCGTCGAGGCGACATTATTCCTCTAGGAAGAAGATCGAATAGGTTAGGCCTCATTTGTTAGATAATTGTCTAGGAAGTGTACATATATATATATATAACATAAGCAATCATCATGATAAACAATCGCACAATAACATAATCATCACATAAACAGATAAATCAACATTGCATTTAATGAGAACACGACTATTGAGCTTTCATTAATAACCAACCCCAAGTTACATTGTTTCCAAATTGTATCATATCAAAAGAGACATGGGGTCACACTACCCATGTCAAATAATTCTGTCAATATACAAAAGTAATAATCAAAAAGTGGTCTTCATGTCTTTGAAATTTCGGCTCAATTGTAGCATTCTCACCAAAAGTAGGGTACCCGCATAAAACCAAAAACCTACGATGCTGATGGCGGAGGAGGAGGAGGAGGGAAAAAGAGCAAACTGCGAACGTGGGTGAGCTCCTACTCGAGCTCATGAACTCGGCGAATCAAAAAGTTTATCTGCTACTCAGCTGTAAGGAAGCGGGCATCAAAACCCGGAATAGATGTGGGAGCAGCAGGTGGAGGTACAAAAGAAGCTGATGATGAGGGTGGAGGAATAGAAGTAGGATGAAAGGGAAATGGTGACCGTCTGGCACCCTCATCAAACTCTAACTGGAGAACTCTGCGGCTCAGGATCTCAAACTGAAGCTGCAGGGACAAAAGCAGCTCATCACGGGTGTACCCGCCATAGTGAGAGGTGTGATACGGGTCAGAAATAGGCATGGTATAAGGTGGGAAACATCTGAATGGCTCATCGAACGGTGATGATGCAATAAGAGGAAACTGCGGGATAGGTGGGAAGTCTGCTGAAGCAAAAGGGTCATAGCTCGGCTGCTGACCTGAAGTGCCTTCCCCTGGACGGGGAACTGGGATCTCCTGGAGAAAAACAATAGGGAGATCCGTGCGATGATCATCTGAAACAAGATGTGGAGGAGCAACATCCACAGGTGGGGGCTGGGAAACAAGTGGATCAACAGGTGGGAGATCAAGTGGAGCAGGAACAGGCTCAGGGATAAGTGGTGCAACATCGGGTATGCCAAAAGGAACAGGGTCGGGACCAGGAACATGGTCTAGAGCGAGAGGGGGTGTAGGGACTCGAACAGGAGATGATGGAGCAGCCGACATCGCATCATCATCGTCAGTAGCATAAAGCTGAAGGCCTACAGCCCGCAGTGCTGAGGAGGTCACAGACTTAAAGGAGTCTGTAACGGAATGAACACTGGAATCCGAGGAGATATCAATGACGGGTATAGCTAGAGGGGGCACGCCCACCATGACAACGTCGTCCACCTCTTCGTCAACCTGCTCCCCCGCAGGGTGATCGCCCAGAAAAATGTGACAACTGGCACAAAACAGTAATTTCCGTACAGTTTTAATTATTATTTAATATCTGCAATTATGTTCTTAATCGTCAACATTGTCTGATTTCTTGCCATACATATGAATTCATGCATGTTTTGTACTTCAAATACTGCTTTGTCCATTACTTTAAGCGTTGCGTCAGAAAGACTAGTAAACTCACCGGTAAGACACTCTGTGTCAGTATTTCTGTAGAAAGCAGTCAGACAATAGAATTAGGGCCTAGGAGTAGGTCCAACATCTAAAATACATTAAAACCCAAGTATGGATATGAGGGTTAGCATATAAACTTCCCGGAAGCTAAACTATGCACTAAAAGATACCCGAAACTCACTTTAAATGCAGAATTCTACATAAATTGGCCATAATTCAGCTATAACCAGCATTTTAACACGGAAATATCATGCATAATTTGTGTTTTATTGTCCATAATAACTTACAAAGTGTCGGGAATCAAAACTGTCACAAAAGGTACTTCATACTTAGTGAAACTGCGCATTTTAGCACTTTAACGAACCGTAACGAATCGAACAATTAGACACCACCCGAAACACCAAATTTATACTAGAAACATTGTTTTAGTATTACAAAGCTAGTTATGGTCACCGAACAACATATTACATCCTAATATCACTAAATACATAAAATACCTAACTAGCACCTTTACAAACTAACTTGACTGAAGTAACCAAAGATTGAAACACAACCACATACCCCCCCCCCCCCATATGGACGGTTGGGACATGGGTCCCACTAGATGATTTTCTTCCATTATTTTAAGAGATATGTCTATAGATTATGAAACATTATTACCAAGAGTTAAACACTTGTTGGAAATAACGTTATAAAAACCACAAGTTTATACAAGATCACCCATCATCTTCTAACTCACCATCAACCTCCTTTCCTTCTTCCTTGCTCCCAGCCTCACTCACACAACCACACACTCTCAATTATGATCACCATACAACCATTCCAAGGCCACTACAAGGTGTAAGGAGATCATCTAAGAAGGCCACAAGTGCTAGAAGTTGAAGGACCACCTTGTGGAGCCTTTAACCTCCCATTTTCTTTCATATTCATCATCATCCTTCTTGTGCCACTTCCCTAGCCATTAGAGCTAGTTGTAAGCTTCTTGATCTTGTTCTTACTTCTAATCATAGTGGTTAAAGTGTTATGTAAGTGGTTAAACTCAAGAATCACAAAGAAACATGAAGATGAACACTAACATAAAGCTAAATAACATGAAATCTAAGTTGATTAAGTGTATGTATGAATCTTGTTTGTGGATTTCTTATGTTTATGATGTTGATCATCATAATAACCTTGCTAGATGATGATTAAACACACGATCTAGCAAGTATAAGGATGGATCTTGAAGAAATCATAATGATTATGTGAATCATGAACTTGAAAATGAAGTTGTTTGAGAGTATGATGATGATTGATACATGTTATAAGTCTTGTAAATGGATGATTACAAAAATAATTTTCTCAATAAACCAAAGTTATTTACAAGATTAACATGATCATGATTTTTAAAGGAAGTAAATATGTTTTTAGTGTTAAAACAAGACTAGAAATATGTTGGAAACAAGAAGAATACAAGAAGAAACATTTTTAGAAAATCTTCATACAAGTTGTGAAGAACTAAAAATCACAAGAATGAAATTTATAAACAAATAACCATATTTTTAAGGGTAACTAAACCTACTAATTAACATATGAAGTTACTACAAACTTTTACAAAATTTCAAGTTCATGATGTAGTGTAAATTGCATGATCTTGGCTCATGGTAAGTCTTGATTGAATTGTTGATGATTGATGATGATTTTAAAAGAAAATGATATGCTTTTAAAACATGGAAACCTCCATTTTTAAGGGGAAACTATGGCAAATTTTTTGTAGAAATTAAACACTTAGAATAATATTTTTAAACAAGTGTTTATAAGTAAATTTTGAACATGGTTTTCATATAAAAGTTTGCCATAATTTTTATTACAAAAATTACAAACATTGGAGCTTGATTTTTTATAAATAAAAGTGACTAAGTATATATTTAGGAAAATATATTTAGATGTCACAATTTGTGTGTTACTTGTATATTATGTGTATTAGATATATTATTTTAGGAACTTGAAAATAATATAACACACCAATATACCAAAATTTGGAATACAAATACTACCAAAATTACAAGAAAACACATATATAATTTATACCCGAACGTTGGATAATCGGACAAACGGACTTATGGACTATAAGTAAATATATTTCGGAAATAAATCCGTAACTTAACAAATGTGGGGAATGGTATTTTTGAAACCAAGGGAATGGCAAGATATGAATTTTTACAAGTATTACAAAATATATCATATTTCTGTCAAATAGAAAATGTATTATTTTGATGGAGAAAAATATATATTTTTAAACAAGTTAAAAATATATTATCTTGGGTGAAAACTAGAAATATATATTTTCTAAGGCTAATCTTAAAAATATATATTATATGTGAGATTTATAAGGAAATATACTTATTTTTGCCGAATAAATTTATAGATATTTTCTATAAAAACCCTCTCAAAATATGGATATTTTGAGAATATAAAGTGGTGATTTTTAGTTGTCTAAAAGTAATGTTCTGGAAAAATAATCGCAAGTTTAAGTATAAAATATTTAATAAATACAAGAAAATACATATCCTCATACGTATAAATACATACCGGAATACACCACCAATACTTGGCAAAATACACAAGTATGAATATACACAAATACAAGTATACCTATGCTTGGGAAAACATACATGTGTAGAATATATATAATAAACCAAGTTGAAAATATATTACTTTAACCGTATTCCAAATAATTGGATAAATATAATTTAAGTTAAAAATATTATTATTTTAACCAATAATTATATACTTTGGAATTATATAATGTACATCAAAGATGTAACTCAAGTATACCAATTCCAAACTAAGTCTTACTAAATAAGACTAAGAGTCGTTACACGACCTAACCGTCTAATAAAACATAGTACGCGTGTAGGTAGTGATACGACGCTCACGAAGCAAACCCGGTGAAGTTTACGACGCAAGTTACGCAAAATTGTGAGTTCATGTCCCCACTTTTAAACTTTTACTTGTATTCTAAACTTCGGGAAAATACATGTGCTATGGTATGTTGAATACAAAAACTAAGGAATGATACTATAGATCATGTCACGAATAGGGTGCCATAACCACCATTAATCAATTACATACCTAGACCGCAGAACAAAAGGTTAGATCTAATGGGTTTCAGGCAGCTACACTTTTACCAAGAGTGCTTTTGTGTCTCTAGTCGTGAATCGACAAGTAAAAATGCCTATGGTTTGGATGCTTCCTATGTCGTTACATACGTTAGTGGCCTCGCAAACCATTAGCGATCTCGTATTCCTTACATTTACAGAAATACTTGTTTCATACGATTACATACCATGTTTTCTACAACGAATGCTTAAATGTTTTACACAAAACTGCATGAATTCACACCAACATTATGTTGACGATTTTCCAAAACTTACATGTATTTCAGGTAACTAAAGTGGATGTACGTGCGGTCTTACTCTTGCTCCTGGATGTCGCTTATGTTTTTAGCTATGTTGTGTCAAGACTCCTATGCCTATTTTGTGGGATTTTGTTATTATATCCCATACCGTGTGGTGATATAAGGATCAAAACCTTGATGTCTGTCTTTAAAATAAAGTTGTAAACTTTTCAGACAATATTTTATCTTGGGATGTAAACACTAAACCTAACTTGTGTTCTGAATATGTAATGTCAATGGCATCTTGGAGTTGTTTTATGATCATGTAGTATGTTTACCATTCGTATGCAATGAGAACCTTTCAGGATCACACCTCGTGCTTCCGCCTTAGAAAGGGGTGTGACAGATTGGTATTAGAGCTGCGATTGTAGTGAACCAGGATTCCTTCTCGAGTCTAGACTACAATCTTTAGGATCCTCTCACGAAAACAATTTTTTTCAAAAGTTTTCATTGCATAAAACTTTCCACGACATCCACTACCTGAACTTGTTTTCAAAGAAGTAAGTAAGGACACCACGAGACTTAGGGGGCACAGGGGTAGCACTTAACTTCAACTAGGAATTACTTGCAACAATGTGTATAACTATAAATATGTGTATATTAAGTAGAATTTAATAATATATATATATATATATATATATGTATGGCGTAGCATTTCTTTACAAGCTATCATGTCTTCGTCTGAAAGCAACAGCCTATCTGAAGAACGTGACCCGATGATGACTGTCTCTGACGACGAGATTGCTTCAGCTCCGGAGATTTTCACGTCTAACTTTGAGACCGACCCTGAGATGATAACCGATGATGATGATCTCGACGATGTCTTAGCTTTGCCTTTGCCTTTTCATGGACAGCTTATCATCGGACATCCCGATGGGGAGCACCTCGTTGAGCCTATTACCATTCATGCTATTCCTTTTGCCGCCATCCCTGACGAGGACTGGCCTTTCGTTGATGACCTGGATTATGGTGTGGCCTCTCCTATTATGTTCGTTATCGATATTCCTTCCGACTCTGACCTTGAGTCTGATGCCGATTTCTTTGATTCAGTGATATCTTAGGCCCTTTTTGTTGCTGGGCTGAGAGTTTACCCGACTGGTGGTGATGATGACACTATGCCTGTTGTGCCATCCACTCCTACTCGTGTCTCTACACCTCCCCACAATCCTACTCAGATCAGCTCCATCATCTGTCGAATTCATGAGCTTGAGAATGAAGTGACCCTTCTTCATAGTTTGATCTTCCTTACACCCCCACCCTCTCCCCCAGCCCATTAGGTTTTCTTTGCAGGTACTCTGTTGGAGTAGTATTTTGGGTATGAAGACTACAACCGATCTTGGGTACAACTTGAAGACAAGAACCGCCAATGTGAAGAAAGATATTTTGTCTTTTATATGTATTAAACTTGTACTATGGGGTGATGTAACCTTTATGCATTTTGTTTTCTTCGCAAACAATGATGTAACAAGTTGTCCTAATATGTATATAGACTCGGTGAATATCTTATGACACATCAGTATTTATCGGTTTATGCATGCTTGTTGTTGTATGAATTGATTTATATGTTTGGCGGATTGTTTGATGTTACTTATGTGGGTATATGCATGTGTATATATACTACTACTATCTCATATGATGATATCGAACAAATGTCTAACTTTGTTGTGTTGTGTTTTGAAAGAACATGGCACCCAGGAGAGCTGTGAACGCTCATGATTCTAATCAACCCCTCCTCCTCCGATGCCGAGGACTGCTGAGGAACTGAACTCCCTGTTGGAAGAAAGGATCTCCGAAGCTATCGCCCAGTACGAGGTGAACCGCACTGAACACTGTGGAGGACCAGGCGGTACTAGACGTAATGGACATGGAGATTCATCTGGAGGAAACACAACTCAAGGGAACCTTAAGCTGATTTGCTAAAACATGATGAAATTGATGAACGGTCTTTGTTTCATGGTTTCATTGATTGCTCATTTGTGAATTGGTTGGCTGAATTCCAGGCTGCACCTTCAAGCAGTTTCTCGACTGTAAGCCTCTGAATTATGACGGCACTGGAGGTGCAGTGGCTTTTGTGCGCTGGACGGAGAAAACGGATTCCATAATCCGCATGAGCAAGTGCACTGCGGACCAACAGCTCACTTTTATTACTGGATTGTTCGTTGATGAAGCTTTGACTTGGTGGAATTTGCAAGTCTAGACTCTGGGTGATGATGCTGTGTATGGTATGTCGTGGGATGAGTCGAAGGAAAGAATGAGGGAAAAGTATTGCTCTCATGCTGAACTCCAAAGGTTGGAGACTAAGTTTTGGAAACTATCCATGGAAGGTGCAGACATTGTTGGTTATACTCGAAGGTTCCAGGATCTGTCAAGAGTGATCCCCTATCTGGTGATTCCTGAATTTAAGTGCATTGAGTGCTACATCTGGGGATTGGCTTCGAAATTTCGCAGCATGGGGAGTGCAGCAAAACCCACAACGATCACTCAGGTTGTAACTCTGGCTGTCAGCCTTACTGAAGATGTTGTCCGTATGAAGAAGTTATCACTGAAATCTACTGAGAAAACTGAGACGCATGCTGAGTCGTCTGGTGACAAGAAGAGGAAGCATTCGAATCTGAGTCAAGCAACACGTAACAACAACAAGGGTTCTAGTAATAACAAACGTGACCCCAACCCGCCTAAGGAGGCGAAAACACTTGGAACTGTGAATGACGCTACTACCAGAGGATACCAGGGCACTCTGCCCAAATGCAATCAGTGCAAGCATCACCATGAAGGAGTTTGTCGCATTCCAAATTGTGATAAGTGTGGAAAATTGGGTCACCGCACCGAGAACTGTTGGGGAAAAGGAAATGGAAGTGGTAATAGAAACGGAAATGGAAATCGAAATGGTGCTGGTAATGGGAACGGTAATGGAAATGGCAATGGTAATGGTAATAGGAATGGTAATGGAACTGGGCAGAACCAAGGATGCTTTGGATGTAGTAGCAAAGAGCATTTCAAGAAAGATTGCCCAAGGGAAAACAATGCTCAAGCTAGAGCATTTGTGATTGGAGCAAGGAACGCACGCGAGGACCCTAATGTGGTCACCGGTACGTTTCTCGTTAACTATCACTTTGCATCCATACTATTTGACACCGGTGCCGATTATAGCTTCATGTATGTGGAATTTAAACGTATGCTTGGAATAGAATCTAGTAGGTTAGACATTCCTTATTCCATAGAACTAGCCGATGGTAAACTTGTTGAATCGGGCGAAGTTGTTAGGGGTTGTACATTAGAACTTGGTGAGCGAAGATTTAGTATCAACCTCTTACCTATTCCATTGGGTAGCTTCGATGTGGTGGTCGGGATGGACTGGCTGTCCAAGAATAAGGCTGAAGTTGTTTGTCACGAGAAAATCATTCGCATCCCTCTTGCGAATGATGAAACACTCATCGTGCATGGAGAGAAAAGAGACACACCTCTGCGAATCATCAACTGTATGAAGGCGCAGAAATGCTTGCGAAAAGGATGTGTTGCATTCTTGGCGCACGTAGTAGATAAGATGGCTGAGGAGCCGGAACTCGAAGACATTCCTGTGGTGAAGGAATTTCCTGTTGTTTTTTCCAAAGATCTGCCAGGATTACCTCCGCAAAGACAGGTCGAATTCCATATTGACTTGGTTCCAGGCGGCGCTCCTGTAGCCAAGGCACCCTATCGACTTGCGCCATCCGAGATGCAAGAATTATCTACACAACTTTAGGAGTTGTTGGATAAAGGATTCATAAGGCCGAGCTTCTTGCCTTGGGGAGCTCCAGTTTTGTTCGTGAAGAAGAAGGTTGGAACCCTGCGGATGTGTATCGATTATAGAGAATTGAATAAGCTCACTATCAAGAATCGGTATCCACTACCGAGGATTGATGACTTATTCGATCGGTTACAAAGATCGAGCTACTACTCCAAGATCGACCTTCGGTCTGGCTATCATCAGTTAAGGATCCAAGAAAAAAGAATACCTAAGACTGCGTTCAGGACACGTTATGGGCATTACGAGTTCCTTGTGATGCCATTTGGATTGACGAATGCGCCAGCAGTGTTTATGGATCTAATGAATTGTGTTTCCAAACCATATCTCGATAAATTCGTGATTGTATTTATCGATGATATTCTGATTTATTCACGAAGGAAAGACGAGCACGAACAACACCTCAGGACCATTCTGGAACTACTGAAGAAAGAAAAGCTTTATGCAAAGTTCTCAAAGTGCGAATTTTGGATTCGCGAAGTAAAGTTCCTTGGTCATGTTGTGAACGAGAAGGGTATACATGTAGATCCAGCGAAGGTTGAGGCAATAAAGAATTGGGAAGCTCCCAAAACACCAACTGAAGTTCGACAATTTTTGGGATTAGCGGGCTATTACCGCCGGTTCATCGAGAATTTCTCCAAGATAGCTCAACCGCTGACTTCCCTTACGCAGAAGGACAAGAAGTACGACTGGGGTGATAAACAGGAAGAAGCCTTCTAACTTCTCAAAAGCAAGCTATGCGATGCACCCATACTATCCCTACCCGAAGGCACTGAAGACTTCGTGGTATACTGCGATGCTTCGTGTAAAGGATTGGGTTGCGTGCTCATGCAACGCCAAAAATTCATCGCTTATGCATCAAGACAGTTGAAAGTACACGGGAAGAATTACACCAACCACGACCTGGAGCTAGGCACGGTGGTATTCGCCTTGAAGATCTGGCGACATTATTCATACGGTACTCGATGTACTATCTTCACAGATCACAAAAGCCTACAACACATATTTGATCAGAAGGAATTAAATATGCGTCAGCGATGGTGGGTTGAGTTGCTAAACGATTATGACTGTGAGATTAAGTACCATCCTGGAAAGGCAAACCTAGTAGCAGACGCGTTAAGTAGAAAGGAAACGGTTAAGACTCTAAGGGTTCGAGCATTGGAAATGACCATTCGAACGAATCTTACTGCACGCATACATGATGCCCAACAAGAAGCCCTTAAGAAGGAGAATCTTTGAGCTGAATATCTCCGAGGTATGGAGAAGAAATTGGTGCCAAACAAAGAGGGAACCTTATACTTTATGGGACACATTTGGGTTCCGCTCTATGGCGGTATTCGAGAAGTCATCTTTGACGAAGCTCACAAGTCGAGATACTCGATCCAACCAGGATCGGACAAAATGTATCAAGACTTGAAAGAATACTATTGGTGGCCAAAGCTTAAAAGCGACGTTGTTGTCTACATTGGAAAGTGCCTAACTGTGCTAAGGTCAAGGCCGAATATCAGAAACCGTCTGATCTACTGCAACAACCCGAGATACCCATGTGGAAGTGGGAGCAAATATCAATGGATTTTATAACAAAGTTACCCATGACCCCTAGAGGGCATGATATGATATGGGTGCTAGTTGATCGATTAACGAAGTCTGCACATTTCCTACCAATCCAAGAGAAGGATAGCACTAGAAAGCTTGCTGAGCTGTATCTTAAGGAAATAGTGGCACGACATGGAGTGCCTATTTCGATTATTTCAGACAGAGATGGGCGTTTCGTATCAAGGATCTGGCAATCCTTCCAGGAGGCCTTTGGAGCTCAACTAGATCTAAGCACAACCTTCCATCCGCAAACAGACGGTCAGAGCGAACAGACCATACAAACACTGGAAGATATGCTTCGCGCATGTGTTATGGATCTAGGCGGCAGCTGGGATACTCATTTACCTTTAGTTGAGTTTTCCTATAATAACAGCTACCATACGAGCATAAAAGCCGCATCGTTCGAATCTCTATATGGCCGCAAGTGCCGCTCACCATTGTGTTGGGCAGACGCTAGAGACAAACAGTTGATTGGTCCTGAACTTGTTCAAGAGACAACCGACAAGATTATGCAGATCCGAGAGCGCATTAAGGCGGCTCATGATCGACAAAAGAGCTACGTTGATCGAAGATGGAAACCCTTAGAATTCGAGGTGGGAGACAAAGTTTTGTTGAAGGTCTAACCTTGGAAAGGTGTAGCAAGGTTCGGAAAACGTTGAAAGTTGAATCCACGATACATTGGACCATTCAAGATCTTGGAAAGGATTGGTACCGTGGTGTACAGATTGGAGTTGACGGAAGAACTTAATGGCATACATGATACGTTCCATGTGTTAAACCTTAAAAAGAGTCCAACCCAAGAAACAGTTATCATCCCTGCGGATGAGGTGCATATCGACGACAAACTCCGATTTACAGAACAGCCCATTGAGGTAATGGATTGGAAAATCCAGAAGACAAGGAGGAGTAGCATTAAACTTGTCAAAGTACGTTGGAACTCTAAACACGGACCCGAGTACACGTGGGAACGCGAAGACCAGTTTAAAGCCAAGTACCCCCACTTGTTCGAGAAAGCTCCTGCGGGAGATAACTCAGCCTGAATTTCGAGACGAAATTCTTTTAATTATTATTTAATATCTGCAATTATGTGCTTAAGAGTCAACATTGTCTGATTTCTTGCCATACGTATGAATTCATGCATGTTTTGTACTTCAAATACTGCTTTGTGCATTACTTTGTGCGTTGCGTAAAAAAGACTAGTAAACTCACTGGTAAGACACTCTGTGTCAGTATTTATGCAGAAAGCAGTCAGACAATAGAATTAAGGCCTAGGAGTAGGTCCAACATCTAAAATACATTAAAACCCAAGTATGGATGTGAGGGTTAGCATATAAACTTCCCGGAAGCTAAACTATGCACTAAAAGATACCCGAAACTCACTTTAAATGCAGAATTCTACATAAATCAGCCATAATTCAGCTATAACCAGCATTTTAACACGGAAATATCATGCATAATTTATGTTTTATTGTCCAGAATAACTTACAAAGTGTCGGGAATCGAAACTGTCACAAAAGGTGCTTCATAGTTAGTGAAACTGCGCATTTTAGCACTTTAACGAACCGTAACGAAACGAACAACCGGACACCACCCAAAACACTAAATTTTCACTAGAAACATTGTTTAAGTGTTACGAAGCTAGTTATGGTCACCGAACATCATATTACATCCTAATATCACTAAATACATAAAATACCTAACTAGCACCTTTACAAACTAACTTGATTGAAGTAACCAAAGATTGAGACACAACCACATACCCCCCCCCCCCCATATGGACGGTTGGGACATGGGTCCCACTAGATGATTTTCTTCCATTATTTTAAGAGATATGTCTATAGATTATGAAACATTATTCCCAAGAGTTAAACACTTGTTGGAATTAACTTTATAAAAACCCCAAGTTTATACAAGATCACCCATCATCTTTTAACTCACCATCAGCCTCATTTCCTTCTTCCTTGCTCTCGGCCTCACTCACACAACCACACACTCTCAATTTTGATCACCATACAACCATTCCAAGGCCACTACAATGTGTAAGGAGATCATCTAAGAAGGCCACAAGTGCTAGAAGTTGAAGGACCACCTTGTGGAGCCTTTAACCTCGAATTTTCTTTCATATTCATCATCATCCTTCTTGTGCCATTTCCCTAGCCATTAGAGCTAGTTGTAAGCTTCTTGATCTTGTTTTTACTTCTAATCATAGTTTTTAAAGTGTTATGTAAGTGGTTAAACTCAAGAATCATAAAGAAACATGAAGATTATCACTAACATAAAGCTAAATAACATGAAATCTAAGTTGATTAAGTGTATGTATGAATCTTGTTTGTGGATTTCTTTTGTTTATGATGTTGATCATCATAATAACCTTGCTAGATGATGATTAAACACATGATCTAGCAAGTATAAGGATGGATCTTGAAGAAATCATAATGATCATCCTTTAAGTGAATCATGAACTTGAAAATGAAGTTGTTTGAGAGTATGATGATGATTGATACATGTTATAAGTCTTGTAAATGGATGATTACAAAAATAATTTTCTCAAGAAACCAAAGTTATTTACAAGATTAACATGATCATGATTTTTAAAGGAAGTAAATATGTTTTTAGTGTTAAAACAAGACTAGAAAAATGTTAGAAACAAGAAGAATACAAGAAGAAACATTTTTAGAAAATCTTCATACAAGTTGTGAAGAACTAAAAATCACAAGAATGAGATTTATAAACAAATAACCATATTTTTAAGGGTAACTAAACCTACTAATTAACATATGAAGTTACTACAAACTTTTACAAGATTTCAAGTTCCTGATGTAGTGTAAATTGCATGATCTTGGCTCAAGGTAAGTCTTGATTGAATTGTTGATGATTGATGATGATTTTAAAAGAAAATGATATGCTTTTAAAGCATGGAAACCTCCATTTTTAAGGGGAAACTATGGCAAAATTTTTGTAGAAATTAAACACTTAGAAAAATATTTTTAAACAAGTGTTTATAAGTAAATTTTGAACATGGTTTTCATATAAAAGTTTGCCATAATTTTTATTACAAAAATTACAAACATTGAAGGTTGATTTTTGATAAATAAAAGTGACGAAGTATATATTTAGATGTCACAATTTGTGTGTTACTTGTATATTATGTGTATTAGTTATATTATTTTAGGAACTTGAAAATAATATAACACACTAATATACCAAAATTTGGAATACAAATACTACCAAAATTACAAGAAAACACATATATAATTTATACCCGAACGTTGGACAATCGGACAAACGGACTTATGGACTATAAGTAAATATATTCCGAAAATAAATCCGTAACTTAACAAATGTGACGAACGGTATTTTTGAAACCAAGGGAATGGCAAGATATAAATTTTTACAAGTATTACAAAATATATCATATTTTTGTCAAATAGAAAATGTATTATTTTGATGGAGAAAAATATATATTTTTAAACAAGTTAAAAATATATTATCTTGGGTGAAAACTAGAAATATATATTTTCTAAGGCTAATCTTAAAAATATATATTATTTTTTAGATTTTTAAGGAAATATACTTATTTTTCCAAATAAATTTATAGATATTTTCTGTAAAAAACCTCTCAAAATATGATATTTTGATAATATAAAGTGGTGATTTTTAGTTGTCTAAAAATAATGTTCCAGAAAAATAATCACAAGTTTAAGTATAAAATACTTAATAAATACAAGAAAATACGTATCCTCATACGTATAAATACATACCGGAATACACCACCAATACTTGGCAAAATACACAAGTATGAATATACAAAAATACAAGTATACCTATGCTTGGGAAAATATACATGTGTAGAATATATATAATAAACCAAGTTGAAAATATATTACTTTAACCATATTCCAAATAATTGGATAAATATAATTTAAGTTAAAAAGATTATTATTTTAACCAATAATTATATACTCTGGTTTTATATGTCGGACATCAACTACGGGTCACTCTCTGTATCTGACGTGAAGACCTCTGGCTCTGGAGCTATCTCATCGTCGGAAACCACTGCCATAGGGTCATGATCGTCTGACAATCCACTCTCAGACGACGACGTAGGTACCTGTAACATAATAATTATGGCATGTACACATTTGTTAACCACTATCACTCGGTATATGTAAACAAAGACAGGCATCATTTTAACATGTATCCACGTCATCCCTACGTGAGACTTTTCTAACTTACAAGTCTACCCCATGCAAACTAAACCACCGACTTTGTCTTTGTTTGTGTTTCTTGTCTATCCTTTGTAAAATATTTGTTTCATGGATCTTGGCGTTTTGGAAATGCAATGAAAAATATTTTGTTAATATATTTTCATGAGAGAGTCCTAATGATTGTAGTCTAGACTCGAGAAGGAATCCTAGTTCACAACAATCGAAGCTCTAATACCAAACTGTCACACCCTGACTTTTGCGGAAGCGTATGAAGTGTGACTTGCTTAATATCATCGCATTCAATTATAACAAACAACTATATGATTAAAACCATGATGTTCATCCATTAATACGATTCAAAATAATACAAACCACATTGTTTGGTACCAACCAAAGACTTCAAGTTTAACATAGATAAAACAAGGCTTTGATTCATGTATCTTATCAAAGATAAGATACACAATTCAAACCCTTCAAAATGGGATGACATCACTTCTTGTAAACACATCTTGAAACTTTGAAATGCCCGCCAGATCCATATCAATTTCCTGAAATACATGTAATTTGAAAATATCAACAAACGTTGAGCGAGTTCATGTGTTTTGTATGTGAGCTCGTAATGACTTGTAAACATTTGAGAGAATTCCTTTGATAACCAGCATGTAAGCGTCTATGAACAGATCATTAATGTTTTGCAAGGACATTAATATGTGTGGTGCGTCGGAAGTGCTAAAACCTAGCGGATTTTCTCCGGTCCATCCGGTGGGAACGGCGTAGTCACCACATGCGGCCACACAAGGACCCATGGGTGGGGCTCGCTACACCCAGATAAATCTACCACTCATGCCCCTTGGTCTTAAACTAGATTAATGGCACTTAGGAGAGATACTACATCATCCACGTGATCTAACAATTCATTCCTTAGCTAAACCATACCATTGAAACATTTGAACTTTTGAAACATTGAAACATGTATTTCACCCCCGAAGTTATAAACCGAAAACAGTTAAAAGAAAAAGGGGGACATGAACTCACTGAATTGCGTTCTTCTGTCCGGTGTGAAGTCAAAGATCCTTTCTTCTGTTCGTACCACTACCTACACACGTGTTATGTTTATTAGACGGCTAGGTCGTGTAACGACTGTTAGTCTTAGTTGTTTTGTTAAGACTTAGTATCCTTTGAGTCACATGTTAGATGTATATTATATTATTCCCAATTATATAATTATTGGTTAGAATAATAATATTTTAACTTAAATTATATTTGTCAATTATTTGGAATATTTGCTAAGATAATGTATTTTTGACTTGTCTCCTTTGTAATTCTGTTATGAATATATCCCAAGGATGGGTATAATTATACTTTTGTATTTTTAGTCTTGTTTATTTTGCAAAGTATTGGTGGCGTATTCAGGCGTGTATTTGTACGTACGAGGATACGTATTTTTATTGTATTTATTAAGTATTCTTATACTCAATTTTGTATTTAATTTTCCGGAATATTATTTTTAATCAATAAAAATCACCAATTTATACTCTTAAAATGTATGTATTTTAAGAAAACTTTTATAAAATATTATCTATAAATCTTTATTGGCAAAAATAATTATACTTTCATATAAATCTCAAAAATAATATATTTTCAAGTTTAACTTAGAAAATATTTATAATTCCATTTTTCACCCAAAATAATATATTCTTAATTTGTTTAAGAAAATATATATTTTCCTCAAAAATAGTATATCTTCTAATTGTTCAAGAAAATATATATATATATTTTTCTCCACTCAAAAATAATATATTTTCTAATTGTCACAATATGATATATTTTGTAATACTTGTAAAAACCATGCTTTCCGTTCTTTTGGTTTCCAAAATACCGTTTAACTCGTTTATCAAAATATATGAATTTAATTCTGGAATATATATATATATATATATATATATATATATATATATATATATATATATATATATATATATATATAGTCCGTGTCCGGTTTGTCCAATATTCGGGTATAATTCATATATTTATTTTATTGGAATTTTAGTATTATTTTGTATTACAATTTTTTGTATTTTCAAGTTCCTACAATAATATAACGAATACACATAATATACAAGTAACATACCAATGGTGAGATCTAAATATATATTTTCCTAAATATATACTTAGTCATTTTTATTTACAAAAATCAACCTCCAATGTTGGTAATTTTTGTAACAAAAATTATGGAAAATTTTTATATGAAAACCTTGATCAAAATTTACATGTAAACACTTGTTTAAAAATATTTTTCTAAGTGTTTAATTTCTACAAAAATTTTGCCATAGTTTCCCCTTAAAAATGGAGGTTTCCATGCTTTAAAAAGCATATCATTTTCTTTTAAAATCATCACTGTGACAACCCTCAATTTACATGTATTCCGTACAATTTATTTAATAATAATTTAAGTGCTTGGTGACTGTGTTGAAATATTTAACTGCTCTCTGATTACTGAACTATACTTACATGAGCATGTTAACATACTGGTAGTATACAGAAAAGCCACTAAATGGTCCGGTATATTTTCCTATGTGTTAGGAATTTATTTCGTTACAAAAATATATAAATAAGACACTTTACGGTACAATTAAACACTTTAACGGAACAGTATCCGACCGAACAACCGGACATTACCCGGGACACCAAATATTTGTCAAACATATTATTTTATTATTCATGGCTTGTCATGGTCCCCGTGCACCATAACACCCACTAAATACCTAGTAACTAACTCTAATAAACATACACTTGGTTCCTAGCTAATAAATAACCATCTAGTTATAACTTTGCAAACAAGACCCCCCCCCCCCCATGTATAAAATCGGTCAAGGGACCCACCAAATATCACCCCCATACTCTTGTAGATCATATCTTGGATTTCATTTAATTCTTGCTTGTAATCTTGGACATGATATATGGAAGTAATGTTATAAGCATGGTGCATAGATCACATTGTCACTTCACAATATTCACCCTCATATCACTCATCTCTCTCTCCCTCTTGATCGGCTGCCCCAAACCGAACACCCCATCACCACCTTAAACACCACCATCTTCTTCATTACATTGTCCATTCAAAGCTTAGAAATCATCCATGGAAGGTGCATCTTGAAGAACTTCATAGGAGCTTGTCCTAGTCCTTCTCACCATCATTTTCTCTTCATTTTCACACAAGATTCTTCCCTAGCTAGAGGCTAGTAGTAAGTTCCTTGCACTTGATTGCATCTTGTTCGAAAATTATGGCATATAACATGATGTATTGTTGTTTAAATTACTAGATTACAAGAACACTAGAAAAATATGAAACATGAGTCATGAACATAAAAGCTACATAAAAAGTTTACTTGTGGCTGATTTTTGAAGCGGAATCTTGTTGGTTTGAGGGTTGGGTAAATCATACTTGATGTTTAAAAGTTGTTTCCTTGCTAAATCCATTGTTCGGACACTCGTTGATGCGATTTAGTGATGTTTAAACCGTGAAATAACCTGCTGAGTTACTTTTTCAGCCGCCTTCAACAGGCTGTAAACAGACTTTAACAAATCGAAAAACGGAATTTTTGAAGCCTAAATCGGGTCTTTTCGAAAAACGAAGAAAATGGCGCTGGAATCGTATTTTTCTGAGGTCGGCTACTATTTTAAAAATCTGTTTTCGTGACAGCAGCTAAGGCTGATTTTTACTGCAGAAAATTGGGCTGTGCGTTTTCGATCACAACTTAAAACCTGAACCGAACCAGCCCCTGAAACTTTTATCAAAAATGGTCACGGATGCATTTGTGACCCTCGAACTGGAATTTCGATAAACGGACTTACGAGGAATTTTTGACGAATTTTTCCGTAAACTGTGATCAGAATGTAACAAATCTGATCGCAGTTCGGTAAACGATTTTCTATAAATTACTGATAATAAACTAGACCCCGATATTTTTACACAATAATTTGTGGGTCGATTAGGACGTTCCGCAAAAATTTGGGAATTTTTGGAATAAGTTAATTATTTTATTTAAATGTCCGAAAACAGCCGGTTTCGAATATAAATGCTGAATTGACATAAGTTGTGACTTGCATGTTTAAATGTCGAATGATCTAACATGTTATATGTGTTACATGCAATATCGTATGTCTGTTTATGAGTGGGGAATGGATGGGAAGTCTATATGGGCATAAATCGTTAAAGTGTGTACCTGTTATGTGGACGAAGTAATGTGCAAATAAACCATACGTAGGATACGTGTTATGCATGAGAAACTGATTGTTATCCGTACCTTATTAGGACGCGATTGACCGACCTTGACTGTTAACTATATTTGAGAACCTAACCGAGCAAACCGAGGTGAGTTCACACTCTTTCTAAGGCATGGGATTCCCAGGGGTTGGGAGTGGGATTGAATAACTACTTGTACTATCATTACTATTAAACTACTTTTTACTGTCCTCGGATTGAAGGGCACGTACGTAAAACCTACGTACACTCATACTTACTACTGTCCTCGGATTGAAGGGCACGTACGTAAAACCTATGTACACGATCATAAGACCATCAACTCTATCACTTTAAGTCCCTCAATTATCGACTTAATCGCCGAGGCCTATGGCGAGCGGGTCATTAGTTAATAGCGCTATTAGGTTTAACAAACCTCACACCGTGCCAGTCGGACGGGCGTGTACTAATGGACTATGGGCAAAGGGTCAATGCTAATAGACATTGACTTAGGGCACCTCTTATATTTTCGTAGCAGTCGATACGCGTGGTCTAGTAACACATGGGAAACCCCCACTAATCTTCGCAAACATGTCAGAAAGACCGCGATGCAAACTTATACGATACATGGTTTTCAAAACGAACAGATGATTTACGAAACGAATGCTATAACTAAACAACCAACTGTGAATTCACTCAACTTTGTTGTTGACTCGTTGCTACATGCCTTACAGGTCGCTAAACATTTGGAGCTTGCACGAGGAAAGAGTCGTTGTGGTGTGCGGACGGTTATGTCCAGTAGTTAATGTTTAAAACATTATGAACTTATTAAACCTATGTGTTGAACTTTAAACTTATGAACTGCGAACTTATGTTTTGAACTTTACGTTTATGCTTCCGCTGTCCAAATTAAAAACTTGGTTAACTAGCTTTTGGTCACCAATCGTATTGGGGTTGTCTTTATTTACTTAAGTACGTTGTTCAGTATGATTGGTGGCTCGATCCTGGTCATGTCACGCCTCCAAGCGGTGATACCCCGCATGGTGGATTTTGGGGGTGTGACAGATTGGTATCAGAGCCATTGGTTATAGTGAACTTGGTTTTAAAAAGGGAAAAGCTTTTTGATAAAACCAGACTATAACCTGTACAGTGCTCAACGATCCACAACGACGCTTCGATCCACGTGCAAGACTCGACACCATAAGTGGTATGATTTATGTTATATTGTCGGTTAGATAGTTCTCACTGTGCATTAGATAATGTGGTAATTGCTATTTGAACCTTGCGTACTTACTCTCCACTATCGTCCCACACTTACGCACTTTCGCGACACTTTTCTCACCTACGTTATTTCGTTGTGAAGATCATGGGTGGACGTTTGAACCTAACTCAAGCCCAGCTGACGGCTTTGATCAACGAACGAGTTGCTGAGGCACTCGCAGCTGTCCCTGCAGGAGGTATAACCTGCCATATCAACTCACCTTAGGATGTTTAGATCCTACCTTCGCAAACCAACCCTCGTGCTTAACTTTGTCTTTTATTCTCACGCAACAGGTCAACATGCTCAGCCTCCTGTGTGCACGTTCAAGACTTTCATGGACTGCCGACCTACCACTTTCAGTGGCACCGAAGGAGCAGTGGGCCTTCTTCACTGGTTTGAAAAGCTCGAGTCAGTTTTCGAGATGTGCGAATGCCCCGAAGACCGTAGGGTGAAATATGCTACCGGAACACTTGAAGGAGCTGCGTTAACCTGGTGGAAGGCGCAGGTTCAACTACTAGGACTGGCAGTTGCTAATGCCACACCCTGGAATGGTTTTAAAGAGCTGATCAAGGAGGAGTACTGTAGTCGGGATGACATCCACAAACTAGAAGTGGAATTTTACCATCTAAAGATGACGGGGTCTGAGATTGAAGCGTATACTAAGAGGTCAAACAAACTGGCCATCCTGTGTCCAACTATGGTGGACCCTCCCATCAAACGAATCGAGCTGTACCTCAATGGCCTTGTACTAGAGATTCAAAGTCACGTAACTTCAGCCAACCTGGGTACCATTCAGCAAATTATCAAGTTGGCTCATCGTCTCACCGACCAGGCGGTGGAGCAAAACAGGCTACCCAAACGTATCAGTGCCACAACTACTTCTGATGCACCTACCGACAACAAGCGAAAATGGGATGGAAACTCCAGTAAGGGTTCTGCTTCGGGTCAGTCTCAGCAGCGAAGGACTGACGACTACCAAAGTCCGGGTCAGCAATCCTCCGGTAATCAAGGACAGGGTGGGTATCGAGGAAACCACCCAAAGTGCAACAAATGTAACAGACACCATAGTGGTCAGTGCAACAAAGGTCGTTGTCAGAGATGTCATAAGTTGGGTCATGAAGCTAGGGATTGCAGGAGCCCGCGTCCTGCGAATCAGAATCGCCAACAACAATAAGCCCCACAGAACCACCAGCAGCAACATCAGCAGGGAAATAAAGGATGCTTTCAGTGTGGCGCTGAAGGCCACTTTAAGAAGAACTGTCCCCAGCTTAACCAGAATCAAAACAACAACAACAACCAGGGAAACGGGAATAACAATGGAGGCAACAACGAGGGTAACAACAATGGTAATGGAGCAAGGGGTCGTGCTTTCGTGATTGGTCAGGGTGATGCAAGGAACGATCCTAACGTTGTGATGGGTAAGTTTCTTCTGGATGACTTCTTTGTTACTGTTTTATTCGATTCGGGTGCCGATACTAGTTATGTATCCTTAAAAGTTAGCCAAATGCTTAAGCGCACTCCAACACTTTTGAACATCAAACACGCGGTAGAGCTAGCAAATGGTAAAAGTCTTGAAGCCACACATGTAGTTAAAGGTTGTAATCTTGTCTTAGCTGGTCAGACTTTCTCTATCGATCTTATTCCTATCACACTGGGAAGTTTCGACGTCGTTATTGGAATGGATTGGCTATCTCGTTATCAAGCGGAGATTGTTTGCAAGGAGAAAATCATCCGCATTCCTCGTTCTGGTGAAGACCCTCTCGTGATTCGTGGTGACAAGAGTGGTGCTGTCGAAGGCATCATCTCTTTCCTTAAGGCCCAGAAATGTCTACAAAAGGGCCACACTGCCATTCTAGCGCTCGCCACTGACACATCAACGGAAGAAAAGAGAATTGAAGACATTCCTATTGTGCGCGATTTTCCTGAGGTATTTCCCGAGGAATTACCTGGTCTTCCGCCCCATCGTCAAGTTGAATTTCAAATCGAGCTAGCTCCTGGAACAGCGCCAGTAGCTCGAGCACCTTATCGTCTAGCTCCATCAGAACTCGAAGAACTGTCCACACAACTACAAGAACTCTTGGAAAAGGGTTTTATTCGTCCTAACTCTTCGCCCTGGGGAGCTCCAGTCTTGTTCGTAAAGAAGAAAGATGGTACCTTCAGAATGTGTATTGACTACCGCGAACTCAACAAGGTGACTGTGAAGAATCGTTATCCTCTTCCACGTATTGACGACTTGTTCGACCAGTTGCAAGGGTCGAGCTATTACTCCAAGATTGACTGGAGATCGGGATACCATCAGCTGAGGGTCCGAGATGAGGACGTCTCCAAAACAGCATTCAGAACTCGTTACGGCCATTACGAGTTTCTGGTTATGCCATTCGGGCTGACGAATGCACCAGCGGTCTTCATGGATCTCATGAACCGAGTATGCAAACCTTACCTGGATAAGTTCGTTATTGTGTTCATTGACGATATCCTGATCTATTCTAAGAGTCAGGAGGAACACGAGCAGCATCTGCGACTTATGCTTGAACTTCTTCGAAAAGAGCAATTGTATGCCAAGTTTTCAAAATGTGACTTCTGGCTTCGCGAAGTCAACTTTCTAGGCCATGTGGTAAACAAGGATGGGATTCATGTTGATCCATCCAAGGTTAACTCAATCAAGAACTGGCCTGCACCCCGCACACCAAAAGAAATCCGCCAATTCTTGGGTTTGGCAGGATATTACAGAAGGTTTATCAAAGACTTCTCCAAGATTGCGCAACCTCTCACTTCACTGACTCAGAAGGGTGTCATCTATCGTTGGGGTGATGCACAAGAGTCCGCATTTCAACATCTAAAGAATAGACTTTGTAGCGCGCCTATCCTCTCATTGCCCGAAGGCACCGATGATTTCGTGGTTTATTGCGATGCTTCCATCCAAGGACTTGGTTGCGTATTGATGCAACGTGACAAGGTCATTGCCTACGCATCGTGCCAACTTAAAGTTCACGAAAGAAACTACACTACTCACGATCTGGAGCTGGGAGCAGTGGTATTCGCGCTTAAGATATGGAGACATTACCTGTACGGTACCAAGTGCACCATTTACACCGATCACAGGAGTCTCGAGCATATCTTCAAGCAAAAGGAGTTAAACATGCGTCAACGCCAATGGGTTGAGGTCTTGAACGATTACGAATGTGCGATCAAGTATCATCCGGGTAAAGCCAATGTTGTGGCTGATGCCCTCAGTCGAAAGGATACCATACCTAGGCGTGTACGTGCTTTACAGCTTACCATCCAATCCAACCTTCCCGCTCAAATTCGAGATGCCCAGGTCGAAGCATTGAAAGCAGAGAACATCAGGGCTGAATCCTTACGAGGATCGAGACAACGGCTAGAACAAAAGGAAGACGGCGCCTACTATGTAACAGGGCGTATTTGGGTTCCACTCTATGGCAACTTACGCGAGCTTGTGATGGATGAAGCACATAAGTCTCGTTATTCAGTACATCCTGGTTCGGATAAGATGTACCACGACTTAAAGACCACATACTGGTGGCCTGGCATGAGAGCCCACATAGCAACCTACGTCAGCAAGTGCTTGACTTGTGCGAGAGTCAAGTCTGAATATCAGAAACCATCAGGCTTACTTCAACAACCGGAGATCCCGAAATGGAAATGGGAGCAAATTTCCATGGATTTCGTGACCGGCCTGCCCAGATCCCAACGCGGAAACGATACCATTTGGGTGATCGTAGATCGACTAACCAAGTCTGCACATTTTCTGGCTATCAAAGAAACGGATAAGTTTTCTACTCTTGCAGACATTTACCTAAAGGAAGTGGTATCAAGGCACGGAGTGCCAACCTCTATTATATCTGATCGTGACGCACGCTTTACTTTTGAACTGTGGCAAGCAATGCACAAGTCCTTTGGTTCACGTTTAGATATGAGCACCGCTTATCACCCGCAGACGGATGGGCAATCTGAACGCACCATCCAAACCCTTGAAGACATGCTTAGGGCATGTGTAATCGATTTTGGTAATGGCTGGGAAAGGCACCTCCCGCTAGTGGAGTTTTCGTACAACAACAGCTACCACACCAGCATCCAAGCCGCTCCGTTTGAGGCATTGTACGGACGTAAATGCCGATCACCTCTCTGTTGGGCAGAAGTTGGTGACAGTCAAATCACTGGCCCAGAACTTGTGGTAGATACCACCGAGAAAATTGCTCAGATACGACAGCGAATGGCGGCAGCTCGTGACCGTCAGAAAAGCTATGCTGATAAGGGAAGAAAACCACTCGAGCTCCAGGTTGGGGATCGAGTGCTACTCAAAGTCTCACCTTGGAAAGGTGTAGTCCGCTTTGGAAAACGAGGCAAACTCAATCCGCGTTATGTCGGACCATTCGAAGTCATTGAGAAAATTGGCAAAGTCGCCTACAGATTGAATCTACCTGAAGAACTCAGCGGAGTTCACAATGTTTTCCATGTGTCGAATCTGAAGAAGTGTCTGTCAGATGAGACCCTCATAGTTCCTCTGAAGGAACTCACTATCGACGAACAGCTGCGATTCATCGAGGAACCAGTAGAGATTACGGATCAAGATGTTAAGATCCTCAAGCATACCAGGATACCTCTGGTCCGAGTTTGTTGGAATGCTCGTCGTGGCCCAGAGTATACATGGGAACGAGAAGACCAAATGAAACTCAAGTATCCCCAACTGTTTAAGAAAAACGCAACCACTACTGAGGCTGAAGCTACTGCAGAATTTCGGGACGAAATTCCAAATCAACGGGGGGATGATGTGACACCCCAGGAAAATCAGGAAAACAACGCAACTTAACTAGCTTCCTCAGTAACCACGCGCTAAATTTCGGGACGAAATTCTCTTAACAGGGGGAGAATGTGACAACCCTCAATTTACATGTATTCCGTACAATTTATTTAATAATAATTTAAGTGCTTGGTGACTGTGTTGAAATATTTAACTACTCTCTGATTACTGAACTATACACTACTAGAAAACTTGGCAATTGTCACCAAAATTTGCTACCGAAAAAAATCGGTGGCAAATTTAGCCATCTATTTCCCACGGATATGTAAATTGAGCGTACTCAACATCTTTTGGTAGCAAAGCGGTGGAAAATTTTGCCACCATCTATTTTTGGTGACAGATTCGTGGAAAAATAAGATTAACTTCCCTAGATTATCCCAAATATACGAGTATTTTTTTAATTGCTACCGTGTTAGTGGTAACAAAATGAAATTTTAAGCTAGGCGGGTTAATTATATCCCGCTCATTATTTAGGGTTTTGATTGAAAGCCAGGGCCGGCCATAGGCAAGCGTAGTTACCAATAAGTCATCCACCGACTCCACTCTCCAGCCACCAGCCCACCGTCCGCTGTCATAGCCCCTCGCCAGAGCAGGTCACAACCCCTTCAGTTCTCCGGCCTTCCCTCACTTTCGCTTTCTTCAGCCTTCAGGTTCGTTTAAACATTCAATTTGTTGATTGTAACTTTCAATTAGTTCATGTAGACATTCTATTTGTTGATTATAACTTTCAATTTGTTTTTGATTTTAACTTTATTCAAATATGGTTCTTTGCTTCAGAAGTTTCAATGGACAGGGGTTTTTTATTAACTGGTGAAAATGTTTTCATTTATAAACTGTGAAAATGTGATGATCCTTTCTTGTGTATCCTGAATTTGATTATAAATTGTGAAAATGTGATCGATTGCAATAACCGTAGAGAAATTGAATTAAAGTTCAAGGTTAATTTGAATCTTGACGGTAAAACTTCAGTTACTGTACAGAAAATCTGCAACCGGAGTGTAAATAGTAGCCGAAGATCATCAATTCGGAGATATAAATGTCGTCGGCTGTGCTGCAATCAGGTCCGGATCGAATAAGACACCAGTGAGGAGGCGTGTGAGGTTGTGAATGGAGTTGAGGTTTCAATAGATGACGGATCTGATAGTGTTGCTGCTTATCTTCTCACTGCTGTCAAGAACAACAATGGAGCTGGTATTCTGCTGTTGTCTGATATTTTCGGATTCGAACTCATGTACCAGAGATTTTGCTTACCGGATCGCCTCAATAGCTATAAGTAAGTTGATATTCTAGTTCATTTAAATTATTAGATAGTGTATACTAGTTAGTGTATCTCTATCGATCTGTAGGCTATTTGTTTTATTTTATTTCTCAAATTCCGAGCCATTGATACTCTGATTTATATCAGTATCACTTTCTCAGATGACATGAAGAGCCTGAATGGCACCAGAAACAGAAACACACAATTTGGCCCGCTTCATAAGATCACGTCACTTCACAATCTGTGAAGATCTCCGTCACCTCACGCCTAATTTAAAATCACATAGCAACATAAATATGTTGAAACTTGAAAGGGCCTCCGTAAGATAATAAAAAAAAACCAGCACCAAACCTAGTTTCGTTCTTAATTTATGTCTCCCATTTTTTATTACAATCCGGTCTAGCACACCCACCTGGTCCTAAGAATAACACTGTACTCCGTGTAGCAAAGAAAACAAAAAACACAAAAGCCATACAACAAACTCAATTGTATTCATAATAGTCGCAGGATCATCAGACCCCATACGAGATACCATTCCCTGGTTCCTACTAACAACTTACAACTACAGCCACTTTACAACAGATTCCAGTTCAATTTGGCTGAGAGTCATGAACACAAAACCTAAACATACAATACGATAAAAAAAACATATTCCTCATTTTACGTCATAATAGAACCTTAAAAACACACCCATAAACCAACCAACCAACCGACTGACCAACTAACCTTTTTAAGTTGATTTCTTCTGTTTCTTGACACTCGGATTTGTTACATAGATAAGATCTATTGCATTTTCCGCGAACAAATTAGTTGTAATTAGAATAAGTTAGGCTTCTATGCGAATCGAACAAAAAACGAACAGGGCATGTATAACAGTACTGGCCGAAAAGTTTCTATACGAAAACTACATATATAACAGTACTGGCCGAAAAGTTTGGGGGGTCGGGCGCCCTTCCCGGCCCCTTCAAAGCATCGCCCCTGCTCATGAGAGGTTATATAAGATGAAACGAATAAAAATCCATTATAATAACACACACCATGCATTATATGTAACAGTGGAACGATGCAGTTGGCCCAAATACCTTTAATTTATATAACAAACACCTCATAATGGCCCAAATACCTTTAATTTATATAACAAACACCTCATTTTTATTAACTTCCAAATTCTAAAGGAAAGGAAACTTGGGCGTGAATTGATGGTTCGTGAAGCATGGAAGCAATCACACTGCAGGAAAGGAAGCCGACCATTGGATAAAGATCTAAGTTGTAGCAGTTCACTACTTTTGGACGTTGGTTTGGAAGGGGGCGCTCAAGAAGAAAATCTTGTATGGGTTGATGCTAGGGCAGAGGAGACTTGGGTAACTCAACTGATTAGTAAATCTGGACAAAGTATTTCAAAATTAAAAACACGAAGTTTATTACAATGAAATTTGTATAATATAATTATGTGTTTATCCCATTAGGTTAAATATGAAGGTTTTCTTGAGGAGAAGTATGGGAAAGAACGTAATAAATATCCAAAATTTGACAAAGACTTGTGGTCACAAGCTGAGGGCAAGAATAAAGGAAAAGTGTACGGGTTAGTCAATGATAGTGACTCGTGTGTACATGGCAGAGAAGACCCTGAGGTATTTTTAATCCTTTTAGACTAATAACTTTTGTACATTTGTATTGTTTCCCACTGTTATTATGTTTGTTTGGTTTGAGATGCTTGTTTTTTATTGTTAGGTTTGATGCTCTTAAATTAGTGAGAATATTGAGAAATTTCATAATGATTTGATTACACCTTTTTTACGGGTTGTTTCATACAAAAAAAAATATTTTTAAAATTAGGTATGATTTCCTTCTTAATATGTAAACAAACTGGAACATGCTATTTAGCTTCTAGCACTTGAATTGTAGCTCACAGTTGTATTTTGTTTTCTTTGCAACCAACTTGACCCATTATTAGTTTTCGTTAATTCTAATTTCTTGATTCTATTAATTGGTTATTTTGTAGATTGAAAAGTTGAACTTAGTTATCAAGGAGCTCGTTAAGGAAAAAGATGAAGAAAAAGAAAGGTTCAATGGAATTATTGCGGGGTTGTTGGCTGACAAAGAAAAAGATAAGGTGGATAAAGATGCGTTGCTTGATAGGATGTCACAAATTGAAGCTATGTTAACAGCTACAGTTCGAAAATAGGCTATAAACACTTGGTTTTGAATGTTTAGATGTTTATCTTATTAGGATAATTTTAGTTAGTTTATATTTTAGTTGGTATTTTTATATGCTTTTGAAAACAAGATGTTTTATATAATTTTGGGATTTTATTAGACTTTTTTTATATTATTTGTAGTTTTATTGATATGTAATTTTGATGAAAATAGCAGGGAGAAAAAAAATCTGAATTAAAAACCAATATTTCAATAATCAGTCTGGTAGCAAATAAATGGTAGCAAATGGTTGCAATTGTGTAAAAAATAGTGGCTAAATGGTGACAATATCAGTAACTAAATGGTATCAAAACTCGCAAATTGTGTGAAAAATGATGGCTAAATGGTGGCAATATCGGTGCTAAATGGTGTTAATATAGGTGGCTAAATGGTATCAAAATGTGCAAAAACCGATGGCTAAATGGTGGCAATATCGGTGGCTAAATGGTATAAAACGTGCAAAAACCGATGGTTAAATGGTGGCAAATCAGTGGCTAAATGGTATGAAAAAGCGTCACAACTCGGTGACAAACTCGGTGGCAAACAAGGCGAAGCGTAGCAAACATGAAGCGGTGGCAAATAATTTTGACCAATTTTGTGGTGGTAAAATAAGGTAGCAAAATATAAAAATGGTGGCAATTTGGTGGCATTAGGGCAATTGACACGGGTGTTTTTGTCACCGTATTTTCGGTGGCAAACTGGTGACAATAAGGAAATTGCTACCATTTTGTAACCAAAAATTACATGACAAAAACCATGTTTTCTAGTAGTGTATACTTACATGAGCATGTTAACATACTGGTAGTATACAGAAAAGCCACTAAATGGTCCGGTATATTTTCCTATGTGTTAGGAATTTATTTCGTTACAAAAATATATAAATAAGACACTTTACGGTACAATTAAACACTTTAACGGAACAGTATCCGACCGAACAACCGGACATTACCCGGGACACCAAATATTTGTCAAACATATTATTTTATTATTCATGGCTTGTCATGGTCCCCGTGCACCATAACACCCACTAAATACCTAGTAACTAACTCTAATAAACATACACTTGGTTCCTAGCTAATAAATAACCATCTAGTTATAACTTTGCAAACAAGACCCCCCCCCCCCATGTATAAAATCGGTCAAGGGACCCACCAAATATCACCCCCATACTCTTGTAGATCATATCTTGGATTTCATTTAATTCTTGCTTGTAATCTTGGACATGATATATGGAAGTAATGTTATAAGCATGGTGCATAGATCACATTGTCACTTCACAATATTCACCCTCATATCACTCATCTCTCTCTCCCTCTTGATCGGCTGCCCCAAACCGAACACCCCATCACCACCTTAAACACCACCATCTTCTTCATTACATTGTCCATTCAAAGCTTAGAAATCATCCATGGAAGGTGCATCTTGAAGAACTTCATAGGAGCTTGTCCTAGTCCTTCTCACCATCATTTTCTCTTCATTTTCACACAAGATTCTTCCCTAGCTAGAGGCTAGTAGTAAGTTCCTTGCACTTGATTGCATCTTGTTCGAAAATTATGGCATATAACATGATGTATTGTTGTTTAAATTACTAGATTACAAGAACACTAGAAAAATATGAAACATGAGTCATAAACATAAAAGCTACATAAAAAGTTTACTTGTGGCTGATTTTTGAAGCGGAATCTTGTTGGTTTGAGGGTTGGGTAAATCATACTTGATGTTTAAAAGTTGTTTCCTTGCTAAATCCATTGTTCGGACACTCGTTGATGCGATTTAGTGATGTTTAAACCGTGAAATAACCTGCTGAGTTACTTTTTCAGCCGCCTTCAACAGGCTGTAAACAGACTTTAACAAATCGAAAAACGGAATTTCTGAAGCCTAAATCGGGTCTTTTCGAAAAACGAAGAAAATGGCGCTGGAATCGTATTTTTCTGAGGTCGGCTACTATTTTAAAAATCTGTTTTCGTGACAGCAGCTAAGGCTGATTTTTACTGCAGAAAATTGGGCTGTGCGTTTTCGATCACAACTTAAAACCTGAACCGAACCAGCCCCTGAAACTTTTATCAAAAATGGTCACGGATGCATTTGTGACCCTCGAACTGGAATTTCGATAAACGGACTTACGAGGAATTTTTGACGAATTTTTCCGTAAACTGTGATCAGAATGTAACAAATCTGATCGCAGTTCGGTAAACGATTTTCTATAAATTACTGATAATAAACTAGACCCCGATACTTTTACACAATAATTTGTGGGTCGATTAGGACGTTCCGCAAAAATTTGGGAATTTTTGGAATAAGTTAAGTATTTTATTTAAATGTCCGAAAACAGCCGGTTTCGAATATAAATGCTGAATCGACATAAGTTGTGACTTGCATGTTTAAATGTCGAATGATCTAACATGTTATATGTGTTACGTGCAATATCGTATGTCTGTTTATGAGTGGGGAATGGATGGGAAGTCTATATGGGCATAAATCGTTAAAGTGTGTACCTGTTATGTGGACGAAGTAATGTGCAAATAAACCATACGTAGGATACGTGTTATGCATGAGAAACTGATTGTTATCCGTACCTTATTAGGACGCGATTGACCGACCTTGACTCTTAACTATATTTGAGAACCTAACCGAGCAAACCGAGGTGAGTTCACACTCTTTCTAAGGCATGGGATTCCCAGGGGTTGGGAGTGGGATTGAATAACTACTTGTACTATCATTACTATTAAACTACTTTTTACTGTCCTCGGATTGAAGGGCACGTACGTAAAACCTACGTACACTCATACTTACTACTGTCCTCGGATTGAAGGGCACGTACGTAAAACCTACGTACACGATCATAAGACCATCAACTCTATCACTTTAAGTCCCTCAATTATCGACTTAATCGCCGAGGCCTATGGCGAGCGGGTCATTAGTTAATAGCGCTATTAGGTTTAACAAACCTCACACCGTGCCAGTCGGACGGGCGTGTACTAATGGACTATGGGCAAAGGGTCAATGCTGATAGACATTGACTTAGGGCACATCTTATATTTTCGTAGCAGTCGATACGCGTGGTCTAGTAACACATGGGAAACCCCCACTAATCTTCGCAAACATGTCAGAAAGACCGCGATGCAAACTTATACGATACATGGTTTTCAAAACGAACAGATGATTTACGAAACGAATGCTATAACTAAACAACCAACTGTGAATTCACTCAACTTTGTTGTTGACTCGTTGCTACATGCCTTACAGGTCGCTAAACATTTGGAGCTTGCACGAGGAAAGAGTCGTTGTGGTGTGCGGACGGTTATGTCCAGTAGTTAATGTTTAAAACATTATGAACTTATTAAACCTATGTGTTGGACTTTAAACTTATGAACTGCGAACTTATGTTTTGAACTTTACGTTTATGCTTCCGCTGTCCAAATTAAAAACTTGGTTAACTAGCTTTTGGTCACCAATCGTATTGGGGTTGTCTTTATTTACTTAAGTACGTTGTTCAGTATGATTGGTGGCTCGATCCTGGTCATGTCACGCCTCCAAGCGGTGATACCCCGCATGGTGGATTTTGGGGGTGTGACAATCACCAATCATCAACAATTCAATTAAGACTTACCATGAGCCAAAATCATGCAATTTACATTATGTCATGAACTTGAAACTTTTGTAAAAATTTGTAGTAACTTAATATGTTATTAGTAGGTTTAGTTACCCTTAAAAATATGGTTATTTGTTTATAAATCTCATTCTTGTAAAATTTCGTCTTTTACAACTTGTATGATGATTTTCTAAAAAAGATTCTTTTTGTATTCTTCTTGTTACAAACATTTTTCTAGCCTTGATTTAGCACTTAAAACATATTTAACTTCTTTGAAAACCAAGATCATGTAAATTATCATCATACTCTAAAACAACTTCACTTCCAAGTTCATGATCCACATAAAGGATGATCATTATGATTTTCTCAAGATTCATCCTCTCACTTCCTAGATCATGTGTTTAATCACAATCTAGCAAGCTTCTTATGATGATCAACATCATAAACACAAGAAATCAACAATCAAGTATCACACATATACTAAAACAACTTAGATTCTTATGTTATTAAGCTTTATGTGAATGATCATCTTCTTGTTTCTTTGAGATTCATTAGATTAACTCATTACATAACCTTTTAACCACCTAAATTAGAAGAAAAATCAAGTGGCAAGAAGCTTACTACTAGCACAATGGCTAGGGAAGAAATCAAGATGAAGATGATGATGATGATGAACAAGGTGGGTAAAAGCTCTTGATGAAGGTCCTTCAATCTCCATTGCTTCCTAGCTTCTTAACTATGCTTCTTACACCCTTGAGAGCCCTTGGATTGCTTGATAATGAAGTGAAAATGGTGGGAGTGTGGTGGTGGGTGGCGGCCGTGAGCAAGGAGAAGGAGAGGGAGAGATGATGTTGCTTGAAGTGGTGAAATGTGTGTTATGTTGTGACTTGTGGGTATTTAAAACATGTTCTCCAACATCTTATGGACTAATGGGTCTTGTGTTTCAAGAGTATAAAACAAATCCAATAAACAATTACAAGAAAATGAAGGGGTGGGTCCACCCATGATGACCGTCGAATGAGGGGGGGGGGGGGGTTATATGGTTGGGATGTGATGAATGGTTAAGCAAATCTAGTTAGTTTCTAAGTATAAGAATTAGTGTTATATATGTTTTATGTTTATAAGATGTATTATGATGTTCGGTGACCATAACTAGCTCGGAAATGTTAAAACAATGCTTCTAGTGAAATTTGGTATTTCGGGTAGTGTCCGGTTGTTACCGGTTCGTTAAGGTGCTAAATTACGCAGTTTAGTGTGCCTTATGTTCTCTTTCATGATAGTTTTGATTTCCGACACCTAGGAAGGTATTCTGGACCATTAAACCATTATTCTGCATGATATTTTAGTGTTAGAATGCTGATTTTTGCTGAAATATGCAGAATTCTGCAGTTTTTGTGAGTTTTAGGCACTTTCCGGCACTTAAACTATCACTAGGAAGACAGTTTTATGATCCTTACTCTCCTACAAACTATACTAGTGTAACTCTTGGTTTCGGGCTCATTCTGTGTCTTAACATCATGTATGTCTGAGTACTGAACTCCCGTCAGTACTTTTAGTTTGTCTGATAACTGTGCT
>JARYGA010033510.1:0-41764 GCA_030545235.1 Helianthus tuberosus
TTTCCCGAAAAACTATTTGATTAAAACAAACTTAAGTGTTTTGAAATCATAATGGGAAAATAGTTTGTTGTCAGGGGGAGTTCTGATTGTTTATGCCAAGTGAATGGAGAATTGAAGTAATTCTCATCAGTTTGTCATTTTTTTGTACAGTCTATTGTTTTCAAATTTTCTCAGAAAATCAAAATTGAAACATATTTTGATTTTAGGGGGAGTAAAAATTTTAGAAATTTTGAAAATTTGAAAAATACAAAAACATGATAAAATTTGAAAAAGCCAAAAACATTGAAAAATAAAAAATGAGTTTTGGTGTGAAAAAGAGGAAATGATAGTACCTCAGTGGACTATCACAGCATGCTAAAGAAATGGAAAGTTAAAATGTGATAAACGGTCTCACTAAAGATGTGACGATAGACTCAGCTGTACTAGTAGATCTGCGATAACGATACAAACTTAAACGAAAAAGCCTAGTTCTAGTGGAAAACATGGTTGAAAGCATAGTACTTAGTTTTATCCTTCGTGATTGTGTACCTACTCAGTACTCGCTGAATGCTAAAAGCATAAAAACCGGTCAGTTTGTGAACTTTCACAACTTACTGAAAAAGTCACTGTGATTGTTCATTACTTTTTGCAAAGATTTAAATTTGTTTAATTTCTTTATCTTGTTTAAGCATTGGACATCCTCTGTGTATACGTGAGTATCCAACTGGATGTTAGTGCCTAAACATTCTATTTTTTTTTCTTTGGAGTTTCGTTTAAGCTTTGGATCACCTCTGTGTATACGTGAGTATCGAACTGGTGGTTAAAGCCTAAACAATTTCAACTTGTTTTTATTTCTTATTTTGTTTAAACATTGGACTTTCTCTGCGTATCGAAAGATCGACCTGATTGTTAATGTTTAAACATTCTGCTTTGTTTTTCGCACATATCACAGTTGATGAAAGTTTAAAGGCATTACTTGAGTCAGTGTATTGCATGATGAGGGGATATGCTGAGATCGTGGGGTCCATAAGAATTTAGTGCAAAATTAATATACCTTAACGTATCAGTAAACATTTCGAAAGTTTTTAGATTGAGTTTAAGAGGACAAAAATATCGTCAATCTATGTGAATCGTTTAGAACTTAAAGTGTTTAAAGCTCAACGGTGCTAGTGATTTGTCTCAAAAACTGATATGATCCTCTTACACAAGCTCACAAAAATATTGTCTGTAAATATTTCTTTACTGTTTTTCTCTAAAAACAAAAACCCAAAAAGATTTTAGTGTGTTTTAGCATAAAATTTTGAAAAATACAAAAAGATTTTCGACAACTGATGTTGGAAAGCTGATTTTCAAAATTCCAAGTGCTAAACATGATGAACAATGGTTTGGGTGAATTTGTTTGAGAAGTGAGAAATAATTTTGAAATGTTTAGATGGTTCATTAATTTGAATCAAAATTTTGAATATTTCAAATTTGAAAAGTTTATCAAATGTCAAAATTTGTTTATCTTACAAGTGGTAGAGGATTGTGCAGGATCACGGCTATGGGAGAGCTAGGTTCCGTTACCTGAGGACTTTCTGCATAAAACCTGAACAGTGTTTAAAACCAGGTTTCGATCCAAAGCTTGTGAGAGAACTATTCCAGACTGCGATCCCAGCTGATTGAAAGGGGGAGTCTGAAGACATTAAAGCCAGGTTGTTCCAAGAGGGAGTCTGAAGATGTGAGAGCCAGATTCAGATCCTGGAATTATGTTTAATTGCTGATGAACTTAAGGAATCAAGAGACCTAATCAAGAGAGGATAAAGCCAGGTTGCGATTCTGATAGAAAAAGTAAAGGAGAGAGGGAGAAGAGAATAGACTGAGGATGCTTACAATGGAGAATACTTTGGAAGAGAGCACGTAGACTGATAAAGATTGAAGACTCGACATGCTGAAGACTAGTACTGAAGACTCGTCGACATCCAAGGAGGAGTCTGTTGGTGCATATGTCTGTCGACTTTGTCTTATATCGAGTCTTGTAATAGTGTAGAAAGATCAGGGCACGAAATAGAGAAAAACTGGGAAAATATAGGTTGAGGCCATTTCGCACGAAATGGAATATCCATTTCGTACGAAATGACAGCTAGCCATTTTGCACGAAATGGTGAAGCCATTTCGTACGAAATGAACATTTCGCATGAGTTGATTCCGTGCGAAATGACTCTGCCTATAAATACCTGCCCTGACCATTTCGTTGGTAATGATCTGATTCCGGTGCCGAAGTGTTACCGAAGTGTCTCTAACCTGTAAAACGTTGTGTTTTCAATATATGAGACAGTTTAAAGTGATTCTTGTGCAAATCAGCTGAAACAACTTCGATACGATTGAATTCCGCCTTTCGTATTAGATAGAACTCTTCTGAACGACTCGTTTTGGTCGTGCGAATGATCCTACACAACTCAGGTCACTCCGATCGGATGGTCATTCGATCGTATGACAGTTCGATCGGAACGCCATTCGATCATGGAGGTTTCCAAAGTTTCAAAGTGTTTATGGTTACGAGGCATGTGTCACCTGATCGGATGGTAGTTCGATCGGATTGCCATTCAATTAAGTTGTCCTTGTCCCGTTCATAATCTTGTACAGTTTCTAAGTTTCTGGTTTAACGGCGTCGTCACGGTACATCTTAAGGCAACGGTAAACACATCAATGTTCAGTCGATCCAATCGAGTGGGAATCACCCCGTCCGATCAGGTGTATGTTCTTGATGGTGTTCATGTCAGAATCCGTACTTCGGTCATCTTCTCCAGCAACAATCCGTTTTCCAAGCCGACTGCAAACTAATCATCAAGTCTGCAGTCCGTTTGGGTCCAGATTCCACCGTTTTAAGTAAAAGTTTAAGAACAGGGTGAAGAAAACATACGTTTTAGCAGGAAAGTCTTGATTTAGTAGAGATTTGCTGCAAAAGCACCTGAAATTTCTTAGATCTGAGCTAGATCTTGAACGGAATGACCTCACTCAATAGTTTGTACAACCGCCATGATGACGTCACCCTCAAGAGCTCAAATCACAGAGATTTCACGGTGAAAAGTGAGATTTCAAAGGAGAATCTCGTAGAGAATAGTGTAGAGGTCAAAGAAGTACAAGAATCTAGTGTAAAACGTACCGAAATCACTGAGAAATAGAAGAAAAAAGGAGTGCGTGCGTCTGGTCGAATAAGGCTGTCACATCAGTGAGAAATGATGTGACAGGTCCTATTTATTGTGTGTGAGAGGAGTGAAGGCGGTGTGGCATGGATCTGATGGCAGTTCGATCGAATGGCCCTCCAATCATCCGATCGGAGGTTATCCGATCGGATGGTCATCCGATCGGATGGTCATCCGATCGGATTGCCATTCGGTCATTCCCATCCTTTCCGTGTTCCCGTCTTTGTTTCGTTTTGCGAGTTAGATTAAGCGTTGCGTTGCGTATTATTGGGTAATAGTATCACACAACTAGATTAACACATTAGTTTCCAAGTTTTATAGATTCCGCCAGTGACAAGTCTCTAGTCTCTCGTTCAACCAAGTCTCAAGTTGCACGAGTCTCAAGAGTCAAGCACCAAAGTATCAAGTATCAAGAATCATAGTTTCCAAGAATCAAGTATCTAGAGTCAAGAATCTAGCTTCCAAGTATCAAGTCTCATAGCGTTAAATACCAAGAATCAAGTTTCTAGAATCAAACATCGTAGTATTAAGAATCAAGAATCTAGATTTAAGCATCACAAGTATCAAAAGTGTCAACTATCTCATAGCATAGGGACTAAAATTGACAATAGTGAAAAGTCTAGGGGCACAGGTGTTACAGTCTCCCCTCCTTTAAGAGATTTCGTCCCCGAAATCTAGGAAGAAGACTGCTCGAAGAGTTGCAGATACTTGGTCTTCATCTCACTTTTAAGTTCCCAAGTGAATTCGGCGCCGCGCTTTCCTTCCCATCGAATCTTGACTATGGGAATTTTGCTGCGCCTCAATCGCTTGACACCTTGATCCATGATTTCGACCGGTTTCTCCACAAAGTGAACAACTTCATTTATTTGCAAATCTTCAAGGGGAACCTGTAATTCCTCGTATGCTAAACATTTACATAGGTTAGATACGTGGAACACTGGATGCACATTGTTTAGTTCTTGTGGCAGGTCGAGTTTGTACGCCACCTTGCCAATCCTTTCGAATATCGTGAAAGGACCCACATAGCGAGGAGCGAGCTTTCCCTTCTTACCAAAATGAACTACTCCCTTCCAGGGAGATACCTTGAGAAGAACTCGGTCACCAACATCAAATTCCAGAGGCTTACGCCTTTTATCAGCATAGCTCTTTTGTCTGCTCCTAGCCTTGATCAAGTTATCACGGATCTGAAGAATCTTATCCGTTGTCTCTTGAATGATTTCAGGGCCAATAAATTGCTTGTCACCAACCTCATGCCAGCTGAGAGGAGATCGGCACTTGCGACCATACAAAGCTTCGAAAGGAGCCATCTGAATACTGGAATGATAGCTGTTGTTGTACGAGACCTCAATCAATGGTAAATGTACATCCCAGTTACCACCAAAGTCGATGACACAAGAACAGAGCATATCCAATAGGGTTTGAATAGAATGCTCGGTCTATCCATCCATTTGAGGATGAAATGACGTGCTAAGATTCAGATGAGAACCCATAGCGGATTGAAAGGTTTGCCAAAGATGTGAAGTAAAACGTCCATCACGATCAGAGATTATGTCAATAGGTATGCCATGGCGGCATATAATCTCATCGGTATAGATTCGAGCAAGTTTCTCCACTTTATAATATTCGCGAATAGGAAGAAAGTGGGCTGATTTGGTCAAACGATCAATGATCACCCAGATACTATCGTGACCAAAAGGTGTTCGAGGTAGTTTGGTAATAAAATCCATAGCGATGCTATCCCATTTCCAAACAGGGATTTCAGGCTGTTCTAAGAGTCCTGAAGGACGTTGATGTTCAGCCTTAACTTTCGTGCAAGTAAGGCATCTTGAAACATATGCAGCAATGTCCTTCTTCATACCGGGCCACCAATAAGTCATACGCAGATCATTGTACATCTTATCGGCACCTGGATGAATAGAGTAACGGGATTTGTGAGCCTCATTCATAATGAGCTCACGGAGATTATCGCGATCCGGTACCCAGATGCGATTGAGGTAGTATTGGAGTCCATTAGGTTTAGTTTCAAGTTGATCGATTTTAGCGCCTTGGACTTCCACTTCTAGACTTCCTTCATTTGCGGACAAATACTGAGCTTCACGAATACATGCATGGAAATCACTAGAGATACGAATAGCATTAACATGAGTTTTACGACTAAGAGCGTCGGCCACTACATTTGCCTTGCCAGGATGATAGCAAATTTCACAGTCGTAGTCATTAAGCAATTCCACCCAACGTCTCTGTCGCATGTTCAGTTCCATTTGGTCAAAGATATGTTGAAGGCTCTTATAGTCGGTGAAAACCACACACTTAGTACCATACAGGTAGTGTCGCCAGATGTAACAACCCGCACTTTTGTGCGTTGTTACTACTCGTTATACTCGTTACGCCTAGCACCAGAGATTCGGATCATAATGTAACTATATCGTATATATCGCTATTCGAAGGATAATCGCGTATTTTCAAAATACAATATCACTATACTACACTATTATCACACTAACACTCACGGAGGCATTGAGTGAGAACCTATTCTACCCTCCTCAGTGGCCGTGATGTGTCGAACGTAAACAATTAACGCTAACAAGGACTCTCGGGTGAGTGCTGTAGCTCCAGTCGTCATGACGATGATGACAATACGAGTAAACGGTACCCCGTCAGTCTTTGTGGCACCTACACGAAATAACGTTCACGATGACATCAAGAAAGGACCTATACTACCCTCATTGATGGTCGTGAAGCGTCGCTAATGATCGCATACTCGAATCGGAAACCGATTGTTAATTATCGAAACTTTGGATTATGGATACGTAAATACGACCCCTCGTGATATATATATATAATAATAACAATATAATGATAATATAAACTAATTATGGAAAGTACGCACTTCGGAAACTATCAAAAACGATCAAAACGGAGAAGTCCAACGCGTCAGGATAGCTATCCGGACGGATGGGCCATCCGGACGGATGGGCATACGCACGGATGGGCCATCCGCACGCATGGGCCATCCGCACGGATGGGCCATCCGCACGGATGGGCCATCCGCACGCATGGGCTATCCGGGCCAGAACTCTTTTCTCCTCCTCTGTTGCCTATAAATACCATGTCACATCACTTGAACAGTGATGTGACAGCTCCTATTCAACCAAACACGCTCCAAGACCCTTTTCTCTCGATTTCCTCGCGATTCCGGTAAGATTTCAACCTAAAACTTGTACTTCTGCAATCTACACTCGATTCTACATCATCATATCTTTCAAAACTCAGATTCTAACCGTGAAATCTACGGATTTGAGACGTTTTGAGGTGATGACACCAAGAGTTCTTATGAACTTCAAGTTGGGGTCTCATTTCACTATAAACGACTCAGATGTTTTAATGACAAATCTCACCTAAATCTGTACGATTTCGAGTTAACCATGAAGAACCATCACGAACGGCCAGATCTGATGGAACGGGGTGATTCCCGGCCGTTAGGACGAGTCGGAATTGACGGAACTTCAAGTGTTAGTGCGAAATTACACTACTCTAGTAAAATCGAACGTATTCCTTCCGTTAAACACTCGGAAACAGTGCTCAGAGTGCGAAACAGACATGTCAGTCCGCACGGATGACATGTCAGTCCGCACGGATGACCCTTGTCTGCACGTATGACATGTCAGTCCGCACGGATCATGTCATCCGCACGCACAACATGCCATCCGCACGCACAAGATGTCATCCGCACGGATCATGTCATCCGCACGGATCATGTCATCCGCACGGATCATGTCATCCGCACGCACAACATGCCAATCCGCACGTACACTCATCCGCACGCACAACAATGTCACCCGCACGCACCACTCATCCGCACGGATTATACATCATCCGCACGGATCACCTGTTATCCGGACGGATAACATGTCATCCGGACGGATGACTTGTCATCCGGACGGATAACATATCAAACCGCACGGATGAGAACCCTTCGACCTAATGAGTAACTTTTCAAGGCTAATCTCGCTTAACCGTATATCGTTTACTCTATTCTTCAAGGATCAATACAAACGTACTCGCAACCGACTCCAACAAGTTGTATTCCCGCTAAATACGCACTGTGAGTATACTTGACCCCTTTTTAATCGAATTTTGGGTGTAACATACGTTTCTAACAAATCGAACTTATCAAACGAAATATTCAATCAATCAAATTATCACTTGCGAATAACTGTTATGCATAGATATACGTGATGCTAGTTGCATATGTACTAGGGCTTATACTCGCGACGTCCCACCACGACTAGTATAGTACTATTGCGCCCGACGGGGTCTAGTTATGCCATCGTACATTCGAGCATCGAGGACTTAGTTGGTAGTATCAGTTTTGTGAGTATATATGTCGTGTATTACGTTTATGCATGTGGAAATTCGCAGCACTTTTAATCTATTATACTACTCATCAAACCTGTATACTCGCCAATACTTTTGTATTGACAAACTATTTTAACGTATGTTGCAGGTTAGATCGCAGACTATATCAAATCAAGCTAGGGAGTCTAGAAACTCAACAAAAATCTAGGTTGTCGGATTTGTATTGTTCGAGAGGACAAGAAATCTGTGATAACTTATGTGATTGTATTATTTGTTAGTATGGGATAACGAATGTATTAAATATTATCGCAATATAGTTGTTATGGATTCTCTTGAGCAATCTGATTCGCCTAGTGCCGCGCCCCGATGATTCCGCCATCGGTTGGGGTGTGACAGATTGGTATCAGAGCCATAACTATAGGGAATTAGGCCAGGCTCGACCTAGTCCGGGTCGACGTCTTAGAAATTGACCTAGTCTATAGTCTAAGTACCAACAGGCCGACTCATACAAACCCAGTGGGGTTTGTATTGGGCTTACTTGATACTCTCGATCGAAATTGCTAAAAGCTATAACTCTGTGTGAACACCGCATACTACAACTTCACGCGAAGAAGCCTTTCCTAAGGCTGAAATACTACTTAGCCTTTCCTAAGGCCGACACAATACACGTGTTTTCGAAAACACTCGCATAACGAAACCGAGCGATCCAGTCAAGATCAGGTGTGAAAACCAGGAACTCTCGATAGGATTGCTCACTCAGCGCATTTTTCTAGCACGAGAACCTTTCATCGAGTTAGGAGTGACATCCACATCTCGACGAAAGTCTCCATTTCGAAATCTAGTGGAACTCACGAATTCATTCGAAGGGCATAACCACAATTAGGAACCAAGCTGTTAAGTCAGGGGTGAAACCCGTACCTTGATAAGCCGTTCCACTCTCTAAATTGGTTTTCAAAAAGCTCTCACCAAGGACTCGACTATTGCAATAACTCGAGCCACGCGATGACTAGGAAGACGAATGCCATGAGCTGCATCCCAGTGGAAGCATGGAGTCTTCTAGGTCAACGCGCACGCCCGAACTTGTTAAATATAGTTGGGTTACCTTGGGTAGTCGACGCCTAAACACCCAAGGCACTCTTATCATACGACCTGCCAATCTTACAACTGGTTGGAAACTTATTTATGTTTTGAAATTCTACGCTTTATCGATTTCTCGATTTAACGATTTTCACTCCCTGCTTTATAAACGCACAATTCGCACAGCCATCGCAATCTAAAACGAAATCCGAATGTTCGCAACAAAACTAATGCATAATCTATCGCATTCGCTCTTGTTTTCCCACTTCAATGCGCCTCGTATATTCTAAACCGACATGTATGTGTATGAATACAAAATTTCAGTTATATAAATATCTATATATATATACGTATAAACAACAAGTCATTGTGTGAGAACTTAGGAAATTCGTGTCTCCTATGTGGCTCCTATGTGATTCGCATTACAAATATGCTATAGCATCAAGTTTTAAACGCGCTCAATCGCATCGCGAAACTCAAAAATCATTATGATCGAATCTCACTCCAAGTCTCTTCCTGTCTAGATGCCTTCCAACAACTCTACCTCGAGACGAGTAGCTAAGAGGAAAGCCAAACGACGCGCCGATAAGAGGATTGCATCACTTGTGACTAAGGAAGTGAGTAAGCTTATTCCTCAAATAGCCGCTCGAGTGCACTCTCTCAGCCACTCTCGAGCTTCGGAAGACGTTGAGACAGGAGAGCCGCAATCTACTTTCCTCTACAAGCACTTCAAGGCCTGTGACCCGATGGAATTCACAGGTGATGGTGGTGTAACTCAACTACTCCAGTGGTTCGATTCTATCGAAGTTACCTTTCGTCAAAGTGGGTGTCCCGATAGTTTCCGTACTACTTGTGCTACCGGAGTATTTCAATCACGAGCACTCGACTGGTGGACCGCCGAACGTAACAAACGTGGGATCTCCGCAGCTTACGCTCTCTCTTGGAACGAGCTGAAAGAGCTCATGAAGAAAGAGTACTGCCCCCCTCATGAAATCCAGAAACTAGAAAACGAGTTTTGGGAAATCAAGCAAGCAAAAGGTGACAATGCTGGCTACACCGCAAGGTTTAAACAGCTTAGCATAATCTGCCCAGGCCAGGTCAACACTTTGGAAAAGGCCATCGCGAAGTACATTCGTGGCTTGCCTGAGTGTGTGGGTGATTTTGTCGAAGTTGCAAGACCTACTACCATCGAAGAAGCCTATCGCTTAGCCGCAGAAATCAACAACAAACGACTCGTGGAAGGGTTTTTCTCCAAGAATCCTGTCAAACAAGCTCATCAAGCAATCGCCAGTAATCCTTCAGGCGAACATGCTGACGAATCTTCTGACGAATCTGCTGGCGATTCCTCTAATGAATCAGCTAACGATTCTTCTAATGGATCAGCTAACGATTCTCCTGACGAATCTGCTAACGATTCTTCAGACGGATCTGCTGCCGATTCTTCAGACAAATCTGCCGATGGATCTTCTGACAAATCAACCAAAGGCTCTGCAAGTGAGTCTTCAGACGAATCCTCCAACGACGACACTTCTTCGCAAGACACCGACGAACCCAGCCGTAAACGAAAGACTTCAAGCCCGAGCTCATCAACAACCGAACTACTGCAACCGGAACCTCCTCGAACCGTTCCGATGGTTCCAAAACGAGCCTACACTGGAGCTCATCCTCAGTGTTACTCGTGTACCTATCATCATCCAGTTGGGGCTGACTGTCGCTATTGCAATAACTGCAACCGTTACGGTCACTTCACCCGCAACTGCCGCATCGAACCGTGAACTTGAGTACAACAACAACAGCTCCAGCAAAAGTTTTCAGCATCAGACATCTAGCGAGCGTAGGATAAAGTTGTAAGGATATGATTTTCGACGTTTATTTCTAAGCTTTGAACCTACTCTATTACTCAATGTTGCCCCCGTATCCTCTTTCACTCTCTAATCGTCGCACTTAGACTAGATTTACACACATGCTATATACTATATCACGAAGTAATGTGTTTTACCCTCACTGCACTTTTAGAACGAGGTACGATAAACGTGCAAGGAACGATTAATCGCAGGTGCACACGGGATTACTTGGGTCAGTGCACGGAGATCGTAGTGAATTCTAAGGTGCCATAGCGTTTTGACAAAAGGTGAAACCAAAACACGTGATGAAAGTAGTAGGGGTCGGGCAAGGTGTGCTTTATCATGCTACCGAAGTTCCGTGAAGAAGGTGCCACATGGAGTTGAACGTTATTAGACCTATTATACTATTGTGATTATTTTCAACACACTACACTCAATCGCAAGGCGTAACAAACCGTATCATCGCAAGACTTGTCGTAAGTCTGCAAACGCGATGCAATCGCCTCATCGATGGACTCTGGGGAGTCTACCTCGCAGAACGATTGCATCGACACAAGACTGGTCGTAAGTCTGTTGCAACGAATCTCAATCAAGCAAATAAACGCTCACGGTATTGTTGGGTGAGGACCTATTCTACCCTCCTCGATAGCCGTGATGCGTCGCAACGAAACGTTAAGCTTATTCGAAACAGGAATCGAACTCGACAAATTCCAATCGCTTATCATGTGTATCTCGCAATCTCTGTCGCTTAATATGAGAACTATATCGCTTGTTGTGTATCAATCTATCGCTATACCGTTAGCTGTGATATTCGTGTTAAGTTAGCACGCATGACCTCGCTTCACGAGATGAGACTCGTGTGACTAAAGCAGGGCGTTTTAGTCATATCAGCGACCTTTCGTGAAAAAAAAAGGCCATGTGGGGTCTAATGTTAGTTAAATTCTGTGGTGTTAATCAATCGAACCGAACTCGCATACCTCCATCGCTTGCAACGCAACTACCGATTATTGTATTTCGTTTATCATCACCGTCACCACAAGTGTCTCGTGTTTATTCGTTTAATCACCTAATCGCTGATCGCCTATCGTGTATAAACTACCGCTTATCGCTCGCTTGGTGTTCATTGCAGTCTATATGGTATTAAGTACACATGACACCGCTTCACGAGGCAAAGCTAACCTGGGTAAGCATGGTGTTTCGCCATGTTAGCAAACCCCCGTGGAAACGTGCCATGTGGGTGTAATGTGGAATCTAATCGAAAACGCGCTATTCGCTTCTCGCTTATCAACTCGCTGGATTAATCTATTCGATCCTATCTTATTCTCGGTCCGACTTTCTATCAATAGGGCCGAGTAAACGTAATTCTATCCGAGTCATATCGGCATACTTGACACTGCCTCACGAAACGGGAATAATATGGGCAAAGCATGGTGGATACGCCGCTGGTACTTCCTATATATAAGTGATTTAAACATATTAACGAATTTCCGTGGGAAGGTGCCCAGTGGGGCTTGATGCTAAATCATCCTTTTCAAAAGGTTAAAACTAACCATGGAACAAGTGAAATTCCTCACAATGTGGAGGTAACATCGAATCAGCTTAACTCCATGTTCAAAGGAAGCCTCATGAGTCCAATTTTTCCTTAAAACCTTTTTCAAGATCAAAAGACAAGACTTTCTTGAGATGTTGGTTCAACATCTCAGCTGGAACCCACGTCATAGGAGAGTTTTCGTAACCCTTGTTTTCATCTTCGAATTTCCTTAAAATGTTAGAAACTTAAACTTCCTTGCAACGTCGGTTAACATCGACTCTGTTGGCCGCACGTTAAAAAGGAAAATTTTCAAAGATTTTCATCCTAAATCCCTTTTTAATATCTAAAGCGAACGCTTCTTGTAACGTTGGTTAACGATCGACTCAGTTAACTCTACGTCATGAAAAAAAAAACCTTTCAAATGTCAATCGCATCGAACTAACGAATTCTACACAAGACAAGGTACTTTGGAATGCCAACTCGTGGGATTAATACTTTCGTCTTTATGTCGCCTTCTCGCGATCGCAGTCGATCCCTCTTATTCGAAACGTTCTCGCTGTCAACTTACGGTCAAATCACTCGCTGTATCGCTACTTATACAAGATCAACTCTTAGAAGTCTACCTATTGGATTAATTTCGGGACGAAATTTCCTAAAGTAGGGGAGACTGTAACAACCCGCACTTTTGTGCGTTGTTACTACTCGTTATACTCGTTACGCCTAGCACCAGAGATTCGGATCATAATGTAACTATATCGTATATATCGCTATTCGAAGGATAATCGCGTATTTTCGAAATACAATATCACTATACTACACTATTATCACACTAACACTCACGGAGGCATTGAGTGAGGACCTATTTGTAACAACTCTCATCAAAAGTCATAATTATTAAATTAATTTGTCTAATAGAAAACCCTAATTGAGACACCCAAGTGATTCTGAACAATCCCTAAAATTTTCAGAACATTTGGAATCAGGATTAGGGCCCCTAAAACTCAGGGGGGTAAAACCCTAGTAACGATTATCTAAATTGTGTGCTGTAGAAACTGAATTTACGAAAACTGTCAAGTCAGCAAGGCTAGTCCCAACCGTGGCAACCCTATGCCTAAAAATAGGTCTTACGCGGGCCGCGTAAGGTTAGCTTAGATCTTACGCAGGCCGCCTAAAGGTCAAAATTCACCTATAAATAGAGGGCCTTGGGACTTGAATTCAGGAATTAAAACGACGTAAAAATTCCTTATACACTGCGAGTTACGTTCTGAATACTACAAAAACACACACAGTTCACAAATCGACGCCGCAAAACAGGGTAATAACTCGATCGCTGCTACGATTCATTTTCCGACGATCAATATATCCAATGGATGTTTAAGTGCCGCCCACATTAGGGTTATACTCTGTCGTTCGTCGTTAATTCGATGGATGAAGTATCGCACTTCGTCGTTCGTTGTGAGAATTTGATCTCGTGAGTTATCGTAAATGCTGTATTGATTACTAACCCAGTTTTGTGTAAATTATTATTTAAATTAGGTTAACAAGGCTAATCCATAGAGTAAACTCTATCCGTGTTAAATCAACAATGTGAGTCATTCTCTTTTTATCAAATTACTTTACAAAACCCTATTTATTTCAAAGTTATAATTACAGGGATTAAGTTTATGTTATCACCATATTACAGCCGGTATGTGGGGTTTTGTATACATTACTTGATAATCTTCACCATTGGGGCAGCCAAGGGGTGATATGACCATAATCACAGACACCATTGGACAAATGGGCCAATGGGTCGAGTGATAAAGTACTGTGGGTAGTTGGTTGGTATCAGAAACATTGTAATTTTCCTTAATACTGTAAATTATAACAAATGTGTCATTTTAGTAAATAGAATGATTCACTCAGTATTTCCCGCTGACAAAACCTTTTTCAAACATGTTTCAGGTGATCTGTTGTAATTCAGGAAAAGTGTTGGGGAGCATTTCAAGCTTAAGATAGTGGCTCATTATAAAATAAAGAAATATGTTTTGTAATATAAAGATTTCTCCGTAAAATAGTAGTATTGTAAATTACAGGGGTTTTATCCCAAGTTGTGAAATAAAATAATCGGGAAAAATTTTAGCTTTAAAACGATCCTGATAATAAACTTCCGCTGTTGAACTCAATTAAATAAATACCACGGGATTTCTGTCTCACGGCTCCTGAAACGGGTCAAACCGGGTCGGGGGCCGTGACACTATTCTACCCTCCTCAGTGGTCGTGATGTGTCGAACGTAAACAATTAACGCTAACAAGGACTCTCGGGTGAGTGCTGTAGCTCCAGTCGTCATGACGAAGATGACAATACGAGTAAACGGTACCCCGTCAGTCTTTGTGGCACCTACACGAAATAACGTTCACGATGACATCAAGAAAGGACCTATACTACCCTCATTGATGGCCGTGAAGTGTCGCTAATGATCACATACTCGAATCGGAAACCGATTGTTAATTATAGAAACTTTGGATTATGGATACGTAAATACGACCCCTCGTGATATATATATATATATAATAATAACAATATAATGATAATATAAACTAATTATGGAAAGTACGCACTTCGGAAACTATCAAAAACGATCAATACGGAGAAGTCCAACGCGTCAGGATAGCTATCCGGACGGATGGGCCATCCGGACGGATGGGCATACGCACGGATGGGCCATCCGCACGCATGGGCCATCCGCACGCATGGGCCATCCGCACGGATGGGCTATCCGGGACAGAACTCTTTTCTCCTCCTCTGTTGCCTATAAATACCATGTCACATCACTTGAACAGTGATGTGACAGCTCCTATTCAACCAAACACGCTCCAAGACCCTTTTCTCTCGATTTCCTCGCGATTCCGGTAAGATTTCAACCTAAAACTTGTACTTCTGCAATCTACACTCGATTCTACATCATCATATCTTTCAAAACTCAGATTCTAACCGTGGAATCTACGGATTTGAGGCATTTTGAGGTGATGACACCAAGAGTTCTTATGAACTTCAAGTTGGGGTCTCATTTCACTATAAACAACTCAGATCCGGGTGGTTTCCACGTGTTTTAATGACAAATCTCACCTAAATCTGTACGATTTCGAGTTAACCATGAAGAACCATCACGAACGGCCAGATCTGATGGAACGGGGTGATTCCCGGCCGTTAGGACGAGTCGGAATTGACGGAACTTCAAGTGTTAGTGCGAAATTACACTACTCTAGTAAAATCGAACGTATTCCTTCCGTTAAAAACTCGGAAACAGTGCTCAGAGTGCGAAACAGACATGTCAGTCCGCACGGATGACCCTTGTCTGCACGTATGACATGTCAGTCCGCACGGATCATGTCATCCGCACGCACAACATGCCATCCGCACGCACAAGATGCCATCCGCACGGATCATGTCATCCGCACGCACAACATGCCAATCCGCACGCACACTCATCCGCACGCACAACAATGTCACCCGCACGCACCACTCATCCGCACGGATTATACATCATCCGCACGGATCACCTGTTATCCGGACGGATAACATGTCATCCGGACGGATGACTTGTCATCCGGACGGATGACTTGTCATCCGGACGGATGACTTGTCATCCGGACGGATAACATATCAAACCTCACGGATGAGAACCCTTCGACCTAATGAGTAACTTTTCAAGGCTAATCTCGCTTAACCGTATATCGTTTACTCTATTCTTCAAGGATCAATACAAACGTACTCGCAACGGACTCCAACAAGTTGTATTCCCGCTAAATACGCACTGTGAGTATACTTGACCCCTTTGTAATCGAATTTTGGGTGTAACATACGTTTCTAACAAATCGAACTTATCAAACGAAATATTCAATCAATCGAATTATCACTTGCGAATAACTGTTATGCATAGATATACGTGATGCTAGTTGCATATGTGCTAGGGCTTATACTCGCGACGTCCCACCACGACTAGTATAGTACTATTGCGCCCGACGGGGTCTAGTTATGCCATCGTACATTCGAGCATCGAGGACTTAGTTGGTAGTATCAGTTTTGTGAGTATATATGTCGTGTATTACGTTTATGCATGTGGAAATTCGCAGCACTTTTAATCTATTATACTACTCATCAAACCTGTATACTCGCCAATACTTTTGTATTGACAAACTATTTTAACGTATGTTGCAGGTTAGATCGCAGACTATATCAAATCAAGCTAGGGAGTCTAGAAACTCAACAAAAATCTAGGTTGTCGGATTTGTATTGTTCGAGAGGACAAGAAATATGTGATAACTTATGTGATTGTATTATTTGTTAGTATGGGATAACGAATGTATTAAATATTATCGCAATATAGTTGTTATGGATTCTCTTGAGCAATCTGATTCGCCTAGTGCCGCGCCCCGATGATTCCGCCATCGGTTGGGGTGTGACACCAGATCTTTAACGCAAACGCAACTGCACCAAGCTCCAGATCGTGAGTAGTATAGTTTTTCTCATGCACTTTGAGTTGTCGAGAGGCATAAGCAATAACCTTGTCCCGCTGCATGAGCACACAGCCCAAACCACGGTTCGAGGCATCACAGTATACCACGAAATCGTCATTCCCATCGGGGAGAGTAAGAATAGGAGCGTTACACAAAAGGGTCTTAAGAGTTTGAAAAGATTCCTCTTGCTAGGGACCCCAAGCAAAATGTCTCTCTTTCTGAGTCAACGAAGTGAGAGGAACAACGATCTTAGAGAAGACCGAGATGAACCGGCGGTAATAGCCCGCCAATACTAAGAAGGAACGAATCTCAGATGCAGATTTAGGCGTACTCCAATTCTTCACAGCTTCGATTTTAGACGGGTCAACATGAATACCTTGCTTACTAACGACGTGACCAAGAAATTGCACTTCATTAATCCAAAACTCACACTTTGAAAATTTAGCATACAGACGTTCACCACGTAGGAGTTCAAGCATCAAGCATAAATGACGAGCATGATCAGTTCTGGTTTTAGAATAAATGAGGATATCATCAATGAAGACTATCACAAAACAATCCAGATAAGGCTTACAAACACAATTCATGAGATCCATGAACACAACGGGTGCGTTGGTCAGTCAAAAAGGCATGACCACGAACTCGTAGTGTCCATAACGAGTACGGAAAGCAGTTTTGGCACGAAGCTGATGATAGCCAGAACGAAGATCGATTTTCAAGAAACAGGACGCGCCTTGTAGTTGGTCAAATAGATCATCGATACGAGGGAGAGGGTAGCGATTCTTAATGGTAAGCTTATTAAGTTCACGGTAGTCGATACACATACGAAACGAACCATCTTTCTTCTTGACGAATAACACGGGAGCACCCCACGGGGAGGTACTTGGACGAATGAATCCCTTGTCGAGCAGTTCTTGAAGTTGACTGGATAGCTCTTGCATCTCAGAAGGTGCAAGTCGATAAGGAGCCTTGGCGACAGGAGTCGCGCCAGGTATGAGATCGATACGAAAATCAACAGATCTAGGAGGAGGAAGACCAGGTAGATCTTCAGGAAAGATGTCAGGGAAATCACACACTACTGGAACATCACTTATGTTCTTCCCCTTGCCCTTTTGTTCCACCACGTGGGCCAAGAAGGCAAGGTTCCGTTTTTGTAAGCACCAGCTTGCCTGAGTGCATGACATCAACTTTAGTCCTCTCGAAGGTCGGTCTCCATAGACATGTAAGACATCACCGGACGGAAGAGGCAAACGGACAAACTTCTCATGACAAGCAATCTCAGCATGATTCTTACGCAACCAATCCATACCGATAATGACATCAAAACTACCCAATTGCATGGGTATTAGATCAATAGTAAACACGTGGTCGTTAAAAGTCAAAGAACAACCACGGAGAATAGAATCAACTAGAATAGACTTCCCATCGGCAATCTCCACCGAAAACGACTTAGATAACATAGAGCGTGCACAGTTTAACAAAGATTTAAATTCTACGGACACAAAGCTTCTGTCGGCACCAGTATCAAATAGTATCGAAGCGTAAAGGTTATTAACGAGAAACGTACCATTAACGACGTCATTGTTGTTACGAGCCTGATTAGCATTAAGATTGAACGCTCATCCACGAGCGGCTGGCTGTTGGTCCTGGTTCAGCTGAGGACACTGGTTACGAAGGTGAGTAGTATCTCCACACTTGTAGAATGCACGAACAGCATTGTCTGGCCTCGGGTTCTGCTGAGGAGCTGGGAGAGCTGGTAAAGCTGCCTGAGATGGGGCTTGCTGAGCGGGTTGAGCAGGATTCACTTGACGAAAATAGGGAGTCGTGTGACCATAGCGATTGCAGTTGGTACACAAACGACATGCAGAGTTAGCAGGATGGTGAAAGTTACAAGTGTTACACTTGGGGTGAGGCCTAGTGTATTGCCTCTTGACTTCAGGAGCAGCAGGGTTCTGAACAGCAGTAGCAGGAGCAGGCTTAGTAGTAGGGTTTGAAGCAGGAACAATAGCATTGCATCCTGAACCCTGAGACTTTCGCCTCTTGTTCTTGCTACCACTAGGCTGCTGGGTAACTTGATTCACTGTTTTCGAAGGGGCGGAGTTTCCGAACTGTTTATCACGTACGCGATTGTTGTTCAAACTTGCTGCTAGACGATAAACTTCTTCAATTGTCTCGAGCCGAGCTTCTTCAATCGAATCTCTTATAGCAGGAGGTAATCCATTGATGTACTTGGTTATCATGTGCTTAGGGGTAGAAACCAAGTGAGGAACGATCAAGCTGAGCTGCTTGAAACGAGTAGTATAAGCCAGATTATCATCACCAATCTGCTTCAAGTGCCAGAACTCTTCTTCGAGCTTTAGTTGTTCATGGGGAGGGCAAAATTCAAGCATCATCAATTCTTGCACCTCAGCCCATGGAAGAGCATAGGCTTCTTTATTGGAACGGATGTTTATCTCATTTGACCACCACTCTAGAGCTCTGCCTTGAAACATTCCCGTTGCACTCCTAGTCTTTAGGTGCTCTGGGCACTCGCTGTTAATGAAGGTAACCTCGATGCTGTCAAACCATTCCAGCATAGCAGTCAACCCATCACTGCCCGTGAAAGGCTTAGGGTTGCAAGAGACAAAGTGTTTGTAGCTGAACTTTGCAGGTTTCTCTTTCTCTGTCTTAGAGTCAATAGAAGAGGGTGGAGTGTTCGATCCTTGGATCTCAGATACGATCTTTGGCACGACTCAAGCGATCTGGTCGGCCATGAAGGACATCATCTTTTCAGAGACTTTTCCCTGGATCTCTTGAGAGTGTCAGATAGCTTACGAGAAGACATCTAAAGATCCAACAAGAGGATCGTATAAGTCTAAATCTCACAACATAGATTCATACATGATAGATTAAGACTCAAGATTCAACAAGTTTCACGTAGATTGGTGATTTAGAATTCCAACAAGTTTCACATAGATTTAGGTAGATTCCAATAGATTCAACACCGCAAACCCACGACCTTCACATGGCATGTTGTACGAAGTTTGGCAACATGTCAGAAACGCTTATATATAGGAAGTACCAGCGGCGTATTCACCACGCTTCGGGCACATCGCTTCCTCCTCGTGCTCGGTGTTATGTTACGTGCCGTAATTGCCAAACATAACAACACACTCATCATCATCATCATACGCTCGTAGTTTAACCCAGTAGATTCTCATAGATTTAACCCAATAGATTCACGTAGATTTAGAGTTAACAATCTCATCACAAAACAATGAAATCCAGCATGGCACGTGCTTCGAAAGTTCGGCAACATGACGGAAGCACTTGTATATAGGATGTACCAGCGGTGTATCCATCATGCTTCAAGCATGCCATGTCCGTCTCGTCATCGGTGTCATGCTTCGTTACCCATAACATTAGATTCCATCACATCTCACATAGATTTCACATAGACTAACCAAGTAGATTCAACAACATAGATTAATCCAGTAGATTCGACAACTTCAACCCGAGTCCACAAAACTACGAACTTCGCTTAGCACGTGGTACGAAGCTTCGGCAACATGCCAAAAACACTTAAATATAGGAAGTACCAGCGGCGTATCCACCATGCTCCGGACATGCTTCGGATTGCCATTAGGTCAATCCCATCCTTTCCGCGTTCCCGTCTTTGTTTCGTTTTGTGAGTTAGATTAAGCGTTGCATTGCGTATTATTGGGTAATAGTATCACACAACTAGATTAACACATTAGTTTCCAAGTTTTATAGATTCCGCCAGTGATAAGTCTCCAGTCTCTCGTTCAACCAAGTCTTAAGTTGCACGAGTCTCAAGAGTCAAGCACCAAAGTATCAGGAATTATAGTTCCCAAGAATCAAGTATCTAGAGTCAAGAATCTAGCTTCCAAGTATCAAATATCAAGAATCAAGTCTCATAGCATTAAATACCAAGAATCAAGTTTCTAGAATCAAACATCATAGTATTAAGAATCAAGAATCTAGATTTAAGCATCACAAGTATCAAAAGTGTCAAGTATCTCATAGCTTAGGGACTAAAATTGATAATAGCGAAAAGTCTAGGGGCGCAGGTGTTACAATTCTCCCTCCCTACTAATGTCCTTGCTTTTCCTTTGCTTTGTCTTTCCTTTGAAAAATGTTCGACACATGGATCTTGGCGTTTTGGTAAATACAATGAAAAATATTTTGTAAAAAATGTTTTCGTGAGAGAATCCTAGTGATTGTAGTCTAGACTCGAGAAGGAATCCTAGTTCACTACAATCGAAGCTCTGATACCAAAATCACTATGTTATGTAACACTTTATATCCTTTAGGGCTAACCCAATTAGTCTGGCTAGTTAACTTCCATATAAAGAAAGGTATAATAGTCAATTCGCATGCTCCTTTTTCTAAAACACAATTTACCATAAATCTCAAAGATCTTCTGTCACATCCTGACTTTTGCGGAAGCGTATGATGTGTGACTTGCTCAATATCATTGCATTCAATTTTAATAAACAATTATATGATTAAAACCTGATGTTCATCCATTCATAAGTTTAAAATGTTACAACACAATTCATTTAGGTTTCAGCCAACAAATCCTCAAGTTATGTTACAAATCCAAAGTGGATGACATCTAAACTTGAAATTTACGTCTTGAAAACAAACATTAGCGCCCAAGATCCATCTTGTTCCCTGAAATACATGTAATTTAGAAAACATCAACAAAAGTTGAGCGAGTTCATGTGTTTATGTATTAGTTCGATTAATCTTGTAAACATTTGTATGTATGCCTTTGTAATCCGGTATGAAAGCGTCTATGAACAGATCAATTAATGTGTAGCTAATACATTAACATGTGTGCAATGGCATAGGAAGGCTCAAACCTTGCGGATTTTGTACCGGGCTTCCGGCTGTAAGACATAGTCACCACCTTCTGCCACTTCCGGCCCAGGGTTGGGGCTCGCAACACCCAAATAGATCTATCACTCATGTCCCTCGGTCCTTATATGAGGATTAATGGTCTTAAGTGTGCGCCTACCCATTCACATGATCTAACAGTTCATTCCTTAGCTAACCATACCATTTGTAAACGTTTATAAACAATTGTAACATGTATTTCACCCCCGAAGTTATAAAACTTGAAAACAGTTAAAAGAAAAGGGGGACATGAACTCACAATTTTGCGTCCTGCTGTCTCGTATACTCAAAGCTCCTTCTATGAGTTGTGCAACTACCTACACACGTGCCATGTTTTATTAGACGTTTAGGTCGTGTAACGACTTTTAGTCTTAGTTGCTTTGTTAGGACTTTGTATCCTTTGAGTTACGTTTTTTATGTACATTGTATAATTTCAAGGTGTACAATTATTAGTTAAAATAATATATTCTTGACTTATATCATTTGAAATTCCTTCATGAATATTTCCCAATGATGGTATCATTATACTTGTGTATTTTTTTTAGTCTTGTTTATTTTGCCAAGTATTGGTGACGTATTCCGGTGTGTATTTGTACGTACAAGAATACGTATTTTCTTGTATTCATTAAGTATTTATACTTAATCTTGTATTTAATTTTCCGGAATATTATTTTTATCTAAACTAAAAATCTCCAACTTGTAGTCTCAATATATATATATATATATATATATATATATATATTAAGAGAATGTTTATAGCAAAATATCCATAAATTTTTCTTGGCAAAAATATAATATATTTTCATATAAACCTCAAAAAAGGTATATTTTCAAGATTAACTTAGAAAATATTTATATTCTTAATTTTCACCCAAAATAATATTTGTTAATTTGTTTAAGAAAATATATATTTTTCTTCACCCAAAAATAATATATTTTCTAATTGACAAAAATGATATATTTTTGTAATACTTGTAAAAATCCGTATTTTGCGTTTCTTTGGTTTCCAAAATACCGTTTAACTCCTTTGTCGAAATATATTAATTTAATTTCGGGATATATATATATATATATATTCCATAGTTCTTGTCCAGTTTGTCCATTATTCGGGTATAATCCATATATTTATTTTCTTGGAATCTTGGTAATATTTTGTATTACAATTTTGGTGCATTGGTGTGTTATATTATTTTCAAGTCCTAAAATAATGTAACTAATACACATAATATACAAGTAACACACAAATTGTGACATCAAAATATATTTTCCTAAATATATACTTAGTCACTTTTATTTATCAAAAATCAACCTCCAATGTTTGTAATTTTTGTAACAAATATTATGGCAAATTTTTATATGAAAACCTTGATTAAAATTTACTTGTAAACACTTGTTTAAAAATACTAGTGGGAAACCCGCGCATTGCCGCGGAGTCGACAATATGGGGAGTGAACATACCACCAACTTTCCATCAACACTTACCATCTACAATACCCTTAACATAGATTACCATATTGGTCTATTTCTAAAAGAAGTTGCAAAAAAAATGAAATCTAAAAGTAGCCAGTTTTGGCCTAACAATGAGGTATATTCCACTATACCTTGTCTAAAAGTAGCCAGTTTTGGCCTAACAATGAGGTATATTCCACTATACCTTGTAAATCATTGATGCCCCTAAAAACCTAACAGAAACACAAAAAATGAAGTGGTCCGTTAAAAAATCCAGTATGTGAAAACAAGCCTATAAAGAGATAATAAGCTTGTGGTAAATATATGATTAAAAAAACATAATTCTTTAGAAAACACAAGTAACTTATCAAATTATTCAGCTAATCACCTGCAAGATGAAGAGTATGGGGTATATGTAACTATAACGGGTAACTCATGAAACGATATTACAGTTAGTATACATCAAAAAGATAGATTATAACCGTATGTACATATAGGGAATAACTGTCTTGCGTAAACAATAATATGCAATCATATTCACCTACAAGCAAATGTACAGATTTTTTTTACATTGTTGTGATATGATTCACAATTTACTGCTGCCTCTAGTTGAAACCCTAAATTTAATATATCATCAAATCTCTGCAAAAACTACAATGTATTAACTTTGAAATCAAACCCTGACTATCGATCATCGGACACTAATTCAATCAGTAATCATTTTGACCACAAAATCAAGCCCTATAAAGACAGATATCGATCATCAGAAACTAAAAACAATGAACGATCCCATAACCTTCTGTTCCTGTTGGTATTTGCCGCCCTGATGTCTGCCACCTGCTCGTTGCTGGCCAGGATGATATTGTTCCCATTCTTGTTCTTCTCGCTCCCATGATGGTCGTTGCGACTGTCCGTGGCGGCTTGTCTCCCACCATGGTTGTACCCTCACTAAACCACACAAAGTAAGAGACAATGGACAAAAAAAGCGAGCAAAAACTTTAATAAATAAGGAACTTAAACATAGATAGTTAGATAACGGGTCAAAACGGGTTCAAGTTAAGAAGGGACCTTTTAAACACAGGTCAAACGTCTTTGGTGGGCTAATCCCGCACTCTTTTTTGCTTATTTCTTAAAAAAATGATCAAGTGGCACAAGCATCAAATGGTTACATATACATACCTTTAAACCAACTATTGCAAGTTTAGTTATTTAATTAAAGGAAAATATAGATTATTAGTTTTTTAATTAAGAGGATGGGTGTACCTGCTAAATAAAGCAAAACTAAGGAGCTGAACAGCAAATATAAGTAAATGGCATCCATAAATAAAGCAAAACTAAGGAGCTGAACAATCTTTTCACAACAAAGTTCCTTGCTGACATGTCATTTTCACTCTTATTACAACAACAACAACAACAACTGTAAACCTTCAATTTGGCTGTAATCTGAAAACCGTTGATATGAAGGAGCTGGACAATCTTTAGTCAGTTCAATGCACATTGAGTAGAACACTTTATCCAATGAATTGCTAAAAGTTCAGACATTTAAATCATCAAAGAAGCCTAAATATTTATTTTTTTCAAATTAGTCGACTTATGTACAATCTCACTCTAATCAAATCCTAAATAAAACACAACTTATTCATTCTAGCTATAACTATAGTTCAGATACATCACTAACAACTCAAGAGCATTATGATCATTTGAACAACCAATATCACAGAAAAAATCGCACCATGAAATCAACTAAAAACCCTATTATTGAAAAAAACCAACAATCCTTGTGTAAAAATTTGGATTTTTTCTGTAGAAACAAATAAAATCAACGCAATAAAAAAGAGATTTACCTACAATCGTTCTTCTCCTGCAATTTCTCTTCATAGAGTTGCAATCCGTGACCGAAGAAACAATCTGAAATCAAAGCCCTTAGTTAAAATTTATGAAAGAAGAACAACTATCAAAGCCCTTGGTGGCTCTTTAGTCTAGCTTCTTCCAACCTCCGCTACACTCTCTCTTCTCTCGATTTCTCTTCTTCACATTAATTAAACACCATACATAATATTACATCAATCAACAGACTTACACAAAAAAAAACTCAAACGAACGATAGTGTAGAGTAATCGCAAACTTGCCACATCAAGGCACACATGCCCTTTCCGGTGACAACATGCCAACAATTCTATCTTGCGAAAGCATATGAATGTATGCCAAGCGTACATACACGTGATGTGTGTGGTTAGAGTAGCTCTAAATATGAATTTGGTCAACATAAATTTCAGCAACAGATTATAACCAAAATCAAAAGTAAAATATGTAACATGAGCTCGAAAGAAAATACAAAGTGTTATACTTTTAGGTGAGTTGCGACCTGCTCAGCCTATTCAACCTATCTCCTTTTTAGGTATTTTCTATTTGACCAGTTAAGAGATGAAACATAACTTCATTCAACATGTTTTTTTAATAAACAGGTCAAAATCCCACCTCTAAAGTGAAAGAGTAGTTAATACCTGAGTTTTCATTTCTTCATATCACAGGTCATAACGTACACCTGATAGTCGTAGTTTCTCTTCATACCACACCTCTAAGAGGTCTCTCTTCCTCCATATGTCCATATCTTTTTTTAGCTTCATCCACCTACAAATTTGGATTCTTTAACAACTCCATATCTGTTGCAACACGCACCTCTTTCAGTTGGTCCCCCATATCTGCAACACGCACCTCTTTCAGTTGGTCCCGTATTATGTTACCTGCTTCACTTGTTTCTTTTAGACTTTTTTTCAAGATTTCCAGTTGCTGCAGGTTTTTCCTAGATAAACATGCACTTTCCTTTAATTCCATATCTTCCTATATTGGGATTCGAATTATATTACAGAATAAAAACATGATTATAATCTATGGGAAATTGATGTGTGTAAAATGCAACATATAAATTACATCAAATGAGTCATAAAACTAACCATTTTTTAGTACTGATGTTGGAAAAAGTGTGCTTTTGTCTTCCTTTTGTATTTTCAGGGTTAAAAGAGCTTAAATAAACAAAAGAAGCAAAAATGCAGCCAAATCTAACAATAATACAAGAAAAGGAACAAACGTGGCATGCCTGACCCCTCCACAGCATCTTCCCAAGCAAAAACAAGACATCAGAAGGCTGAACACGCCCCGTGCTCAATGAGCACGGGGGCGTGCCCAAGTCTCTGCAGAAAAGACAAAGCTGTAGAAGCTTCTATTTCCCAACACGGGGGCGTGGCCAGTGGACACGGGACCGTGGTCAACGCTAAGATTCACAGAATCTAGGCAAATCTTGATAGTACAGATACGCTTCTGCACACGGGGTCGTGCCCAGCGGACACGGGGGCGTGGTCAACTAATGCAGACAAACTGCAATTAATGAAGAAAGAGAAGATGGGTGGACACGGGGCCGTGCACAACGGGCACGGGGCCGTGTCCGAGCTTCTGTGCTGGCTATAAATAGGGGTGCTTGGCTCACTTGCAAATCATCCCTTGGCAAACCACCTCTCTCACACTTCACCCACCCACCACCACCATCACAACCCACATCCACCACCATCATCCATCATCCATTATAGAGTGTGTGTTGTAGTCTCGGGATCCAAGATTGATAGTAAGAGTTCTTGACAATCAAAGGCCATGTTTGCCTAAGTCTCTTACATCACTTGGTGAAGACAAGCATTTAGTGTAATACTTTTTATTTTTAATCTTTTCGCACTTTTTATTTGGTTATGTATTAATGACTTTAATAACTAGTTTCTTATGTTGAAGGTGAAACTTCCTTATCATTTGTCCGTGGTGTCTTGGCGTTATTTTACTGTCTATATAAAATAAAAGATTTACACCATTCATATCTCCACGGTCTATATGGAGATATGTTGGCTACCTGGTGGGGGTTAAGGGAATGGTTTGGTAAGGGTCTTGCCTTGTTCAGTGTATAGATCCTGCAAGGACCTGGGTCAAGTTTAGTACGACCTCCTTCAATACCCACTGGTATTGGATGGCGGGGGTCCGAACTCCTTGATCCCCTCATATGTAAACTACTATTAAAACATTAACACGGCTACTTAGGATTGTATCCCTGCTGACTCAAACTACTTAGCCGAGGGTAACGTCACCTTCAAAAGAGGGGCCTACCACATTACGCATTAATAACTTAATTAATTATCTTCCAATAATCCAGCCCTTTAGGATTGTGTCCTTGCTGACTCAAACTACTGGGTTGAGGGTAACGTCCCCTTCAAAAGAGGGGCCTACTACTATAACTAAGATAATCTCTTAAAAAGTGCAAAAGTGTGGAAATAATCAAAGGTTACACTAAAGGCGAGTCGGATCCAAGTGATTCATCTTGTCTATCTGTTTTTTATTTTTATTTTTATTTTCAGCATTTTTAGTTTTTATTTTCTTGTTTAAAAACCTTTTTTCTAAATTTTTTATTTGATTAGACGTTGAGGATAAACCGGTACAAAAAACTCTTGTGTCCTTGGACAACCTTGGTATCTTACCAACACTATACTACGCTCACGATTGGTGCACTTGCCCATATGTGTGTTTAGTGTTAGTAAATATCGTGTTTTATAAATTAAAAACTTGACTAAAGTGTTAAAAAGGGCTTAAAATATACTTAAATATATATCACACCTAACGCACATCAAGTTTTTGGCGCCGTTTCCGGGGACACAATTAAAATCGACGGCCTAATCAGTTTTTCAAAACTTTTTTTTTAAAACGCGCACATTTTTCTGCATTTTAGTTAGTTTTTGCATTTATAGTAGCCTGAACACGGGGCCGTGCTCATTGAACACGGGGCCGTGCTCATTGAACACGGGGCCGTGCTGCATAAAACCTTTAACTTTTATTAAAACGCCCAGATACAGAATCTGAACACGGGCCGTGCTCACTGAACACATGGCCGTGTCCAGCCTCTGTTTCCGTTTTTATTTTTGTTTTCTGGTCTCGAGACTCTGTTGTGGTCTGCTGAGTGATTCTTATGGATCAATACTCAGGAAATTACAACTACACCTATGAGGAGGAGGATTATAGGGAAGATTATTGCACCAATTGCGGTAACCCTCACTCGGTACAATACTGTGACTTATTTCAACCATCCACTTCATACACCTACTATGAGGAGCCCAGGTACGAGCCATCAACTTCATACACATCCTATGAAGACCCAAGGTATGAACCTTCTCCCTCATACTCGTATTTTGATGAACCAAGGTATGAGCCTTCATACTCATACTTTGAGGAACCAAGATATGAGCCACCACCTTCATATGCTTATTATGAGGAGCCATGGCGTGAACAACCCACCTCATATGAGTATTATGAAGAACAAAATTTCGACCCTTATCCATAATATACTTACAATGAAGAACAATGGTATGAACCATCTGCTTCCTATGAGTATTATGAGGAACAAAGGATCAAACATCCGGATTCAAGCTTTGAGGATCCCGATCCTTACTCTATCACCGACATAGCCGATAGGATAATAGAACACATTAAAACTATCGAACGATGCGTAAAAGAATCTCGCGCAAGGGAAGAGGAGTCCCGCGCAAGAGAAGAATTAACTTGTAATAAAGAAGAGATAGTTGAAAATGTAAAAATGGAAGAACAAATAAGTAAAAAGCCGACACATGAGTTAAACAACGAAAAAGGTGAGTCCGACAACGTTAAAATTCAAAAAGAGTCTAATTTTGAAGAAATTAATCTCTTGTCACCTTCTTTCGAAAATCATTGTTTAGTTCCCACTCATGCTAAGTTTTTAAAAGAGTTAAACACTAACACTAAAATTGACAAAACGGTAAGCATTAAGTTAACAAATGATCAAACTTCACTAATAAAAGAAGATCCATTCGAAATTAACATTACACCGGTTCCATGTTTTTTTCAAAATTCATTTATTAGTAATATCACAATCGATAAAGATCTTTGTGTTAATATAATGCCAAACTACATTTTCGAAAAATTAAGCATTGGTGATTTTTCTCCACTTCAAATGCCCATTTTTCTATCCAATCGGAAAGTAATAAAATCAATAAGGATAGTTGAGGATGTCTTGGTCCAAACCAACCAAATGGTAATCCCAACCGACTTTATCATCCTTGATGACGCTCCTCTAGTGTTGGGACGACCCTTTGTAAAAACCCACAAAGCTTTGAAAAACCGGAAGTACAACAATCTATCTATTCAATTAGGGGCATTTAAAAAGAGTGTCGATCTCGAGTGCTCAATGAAATATCCATTCGGCAATAATGACCCCCTAATTGAAGATGAAGATGAGCCACCCGTTACAAGAGAAGAAATTGACCACTTTGTTAAAGAAGAGGTCGCCATAGAACAAACTTTTGTGGTTCTTGATCGAAATGAGCAGCCAAATAAGGAGTCTCCTAAAGACCCACCTCTTGAGCTCAAATAACTTCCAAAAGCTTTGGAATATGCTTTTCTAGAAAAAGATGGTAAATCACCTGTAATTATTTCGTCAAAATTAACTAGTTAAGAAAAAGAAAAATTAATTTCACTTTTAAAAAAACACAAAAATGCGATCACTTGGAAGCTTGTAGATATTAAAGGCATAAGTCCTTCCATGTGCACGCACAAAATTTTAATGAACGATGACTATAAATCGGTAATACAACCACAACGTAGAGTAAATCCAAATGTCCAAGAAGTGGTTAAAAACGAAGTCATCAAATTACTTGACGCCAGACTTATTTACCCTATCTCCGATAGTCCTTGGGTAAGTCCCGTCCAAGTAGTTTCAAAGAAAGGAGGTATGACGGTAATAACTAATGAAAAGAATGAATTAATACCAACGAGAACCGTCACAGGATGGATGGATACTTTCAAATTCCGATAGCACCCGAAGACCAAGAAAAGACAACATTCACATGTCCCTATGGAACTTTTGCTTATCGACGCATGCCTTTTGGTCTATGTAATGCCCCCGCAACCTTTCAACGTTGCATGGTGGCCATCTTCCATGACATAATAGAAAAGACAATGGAAATCTTCATGGAAGACTTTTCTATCTTTGAAGATTCATACGACCAATGCCTCAATAACCTTGAACGAATGCTATCCCGATGTGAGGAAACTAACCTCGCCCTTAACTGGGAGAAATGCCATTTCATGGTAACAGAGGGAATAGTACTCGGTTACAAAATCTCAAGCGAGGGAATGGAGGTTGATCGAGCCAAAATAGACACTATTTCTCGATTACCACCCCCATCCTCCGTTAGAGCTAGCAGAAGTTTCCTAGGGCATGTCGGATTTTATAGACGATTTATCAAAGACTTTTCCAAAATCTCAAGGCCTTTGACAAAATTGCTTGAAAAAGATGCCCCTTTCATCTTTGACAAGGATTGCAATAAAGCATTTCTAACCCTAAAGGAAATGCTAGTCAATGCACCTATCATGATAGCACGTGATTGGAAATTACCTTTCGAAATCATGTGTAATGCAAGTGACTTTGCAGTTGGACCCGTCTTGGGACAAAGAAAAGATAAGCATTTTCACCCAATTTACTATGCTAGTAAAACACTTAACGATGCACAAGAAAATTATACAACAACAGAAAAGGAATTACTAGCCGTGATCATGCAGCCATTCGATATCTCTTCAAGAAACAGGATGCTAAACCACGTTTGATTCGGTGGATTCTACTCCTCCAAGAATTTGACATTGAGATAAAAGACAAAAGAGGAGCAGAAAACACTGCAGCAGATCATCTTTCGCGCTTAAAAGAGCCAGCTTTGGAGGCAACCAGGGACGAGCAAATCAACGAAAAATTTCCAACGGAGTCCCTGGAAATGGTGGAATATCGAGAAGAGCCATGGTACGCCGACTATGCTAACTACTTAGCTAGCGGTATAGTTGCAAAAGGTTGGCCACATCATCGAAGGAAGAAATTCTTTGCTGATGTAAAACATTACTTTTGGGAAGATCCTTATCTTTTCAAAATGTGTGCCGACCAACTCATCCGACGATGCGTTCATGGTAGTGAAGCAAGGAGAATTCCCCGCCATTGTCATGAAGGTCCATACGGAGGACATCATGGTGCCGCGAGTACCGCACGAAAGGTATTCGATTCAGGATTTTTCTGGCCAACCATTTACAAAGACGCCCAAAGTCTTGTCAAGACATGTGACGCTTGCCAAAGAACATGTAATATTTCTTCCAAAAACGAAATGCCCCAAAATGGCATTCTTTTTTGTGAAATTTTTGATGTGTGGGGACTCGACTTTATGGGACCTTTCCCACCGTCAAAGGGAAACAAATATATACTTGTGACGGTAGATTACTTGTCTAAATGGGCCGAGGCCTAGGCACTTCCAACCAACGATGGAAGAGTCGTGGTAAGATTTTTGAAAAGATTATTCTCTCGTTTTGGAACGCCAAAGGCTTTAATAAGTGATAGAGGTACCCATTTTTGTAACCATCAACTTGAAAAAATCTTAACAAGGTATGGGGTCTATCACCGGGTTTCGACAGCATATCACCCTCAAATAAACGGACAAGCCGAAGTGACTAATAGAGGTTTAAAAAGAATACTTGAAAAAACCGTAGGGTTTAATAAAAAAGAATGGGCCGACAAGTTAGATGATGCTTTATGGGCTTTTCGAACTGCTTATAAAACAACAATAGGTACAACCCCAAATAGGCTCGTCTATGGAAAAAGTTGTCACTTGCCAGTAGAAATAGCTCACATGGCCTACTAGGCAATTAAAAATGTAAACTTAGACTTAGAAGTTGCCGGTAAAAATCGATTTTGCCAATTAAATGAATTAGACGAATTAAGGAATTATGCATACTCTAACTCTGAAATTTATAAGGAAAGAATGAAAACTTTGCATGATAAACACATTAAACCTAATGAATTTCGAGTAGGAGATAAGGTTCTATTGTTTAATTCAAGACTTCGATTATTTCCTGGTAAATTAAAGTCTAGGTGGTCAGGACCTTTTTCCATCACCCATATTTTCCCACACGGTGCAGTCGAAATTAAATCTCGGAATGGAATTCCATTCAAAGTCAATGGCCAACGGCTGACGCTCTATCAAGGATTCATTGAGGATGAGGAGGAAGAAATATCTCTTCAAACGGTCGAAGAATGAAAGCATCAACATCATACCTGGTAAGTTACGAACAATCGGGAAAACATCTGAATCGGTAAGATCTCTAAAACCAAGTTTTGGGAAACAGGGCACTCACACGAGCACTTAAAAAAATTAAAAAACTTACCCGACCACGGGGCCATGCTCAGCGAGCACGGGGCCGTGTCCGCGCAACTGTCGGGATAAAAACCCTTTTTCCAAACAGTTTCTTCATTCCACACGCCCCGTTTCCCCAAAAACTCTCTGGTTCCGGAGATTTTTCTGCAAGAGTTCGACGTATCCCCTCCTTCTAACAACATCAAGGTATGATTCTATCATCATGAGTAGTTAGATTAAGCACTTGCATGTAGTTTAAACACCAAAAATTTGGGGGAAAATCTAGGGTTCTTCAACTTGAACCGGATCGAACCTTAAATTTTTGCATAAATCTGTTAGCATTAGTTTAGATACATGTTATAGGAAGTAAATTAACTTGTATTGTTTGTAGATTTGCCCAATTTCTCACAAAAACCCCAAACCCTTGTTTTTAAACCAAAAAAGATAAAATTGAAGGGGTAAACGGTTTGTTTTGGGAAAAACGGCACTTGGGGTTTCATTTTCGGGGAAAACCGCCCCTACTGGACCAAAAATTTTCAAGTTTTCGGGACGGGGTCAAAAAATGGGATTTTGGGAAACAGACGCCTGGACACAGGGACGTGCTCGCTGAGCACGGGGGCGTGTCCAGCCAAATCCAGACGAACTCGGGGCGTGTCCGCTGAACAAGGGGGCGTGTTCAGCCCACTGTTTTCAGTTTTCTTCGAAATTTTCACTGTTTCGTACTAATTGTTTGGTGTTTTCATTCAGATGGCCAAGAAATTCACTCGATTCAATGCTAATGAGTTGGCGGCTCAAGCTCGTTATGATGTGTTAAGGACTAGGCCGGAGGAGAACCCCAGACAAGTATGCATAAACACTCTTGAGGTAGTGAACCAATTGGACCGATTCAACATCATTGTCACCAGCCCACTACGAGCTTCCCTTTGCACTCGACTCCACTCTGTGCATGAATACAGTATGGAATTCTACAGCACGTTCGTTTTCAACACAAGAGCTGAGCCGTTTGACAATGAAGGGGTAGAGTTTCGCTGTGGAGGGACCACATACCGGATCTCAATTGCTCAGTTCGGGGCTCTGGTGGGGTTGTACTTGGAAGAAGATGCTGGGGACGAAGAAAACACCGGCGGTCTCCGCGAGATCAGAGAAAGTGACCGCCAAGCTGCTTGGGCTCAAATAGGAGAAGGCAACTACAACCCAAGCCGAACTAAGAGCACTCAGTTGAGAGACCCTCTTTACCGCTACATCCACAGGGTCCTCACCTACTCTCTTAGCCAACGGCACGACAGCAGCGGTGTTGTAGGTTTGCGGGATCTACTAGTCCTCCATTGCATCCACAACCGGGTCAACCTAGATGTTCCATATCTCCTGCTCCGAAACATGCACTGGAACCAGCTCGCTACTCCCCCGACTCCTATCTTCTTTGGAGGGTGGATATACCGCCTCTTCAAACACTTCGTGAATATGTCGAGGTCCTTCCGCAAAGGCCCATGGTCGGGGAGAGTGGACATGGTCATTTGCCGCTCCATGAACTTGATTTACGAAGCGGAAGATGGGACTGTCAGTTTTCAAAGAGTTCAAGGGCATGCATGGAACCCGCAGGAAGCACTCGTCTTACACGCTCCACATATCCGTCCTCCTCCTCAGTACCACTACCAGCACCAGGGTGATCTGGGTCAATCCTCCTCTCAAGGAGGCGGTTTTCCTAACTTTCAAAGCTTACATGATTTATTGCAGGAAAACCTTATGTGTACCAGGAACACCTACAATATGGCCAGCAACACATACGCCCGGGTCGGAGCGATAGAGAGAAACATCTCCGACATGCAGGATGACATTGGAAACATCCGGGAGTATATGGCGGGCCACGGAGGAGGCGATGATGATGAAGACGATGATATGGACTGAGCGGGAGGAGTTGGAGGTTGGATCACCCGGTTGAAGGTCTATCAGGTTAACCCTTATCTCTCACAAACAATATATGGCCTGCGTGCCACTCGTTGAACAATTTACTTTCCTTTAACACTTTTTTTATTTTTCTGCATTTCGTTTCTTTTTAACTTATGGTGTGGATGATTAACTTTGGTAAATTAGGATGTTTGTTATTGTTTGGTGTGGTATTTATTAGTTAAACAGGTACATACGAGGCTTAGAGCACTAAACATTAGTGCTACTAAAGCCGGGACAGCAAAACCGAAACCAGAAACCTGTTTTACACTTTTTGCAGTTTGTCCACAAGGGGTCGTGCTCAGCCGACACGCCCCCGTGCCCATCTCCCAAACCTGCTGTTTGTTTAAATTATGCAGACTTTTGCCAGACACGGGGTCGTGTTCACCCAACACTCCCCCGTGTCCACCTTCTGTAAGTTCTCGTTACTGGCACTCTGTACACGGGGTCGTGTTCATCCGACACGGGGCCGTGTCCAGACAACCAGCAACATACATTTTTGTTTTTAACACACCTTTTACACATTCAATAAACCTAAAAACTTATTTTTGGGACATATTGAGGACAATGTGTAATTTAAGTGTGGGGGGATGCTAAAACCTTGAATTTTGCAAGTCCTGATTACAAGCTTTACACAAAACTCTATTGGAACTGATAAACACCCCAATTTTTTTCAAAAACTCTTCATTTTTTTTACGTGTCTTGGTTTAATTTGGGAAGAACAAGTTCTAAAAAGGTTATATTTTTACAAATTTACAACCGATAGCGTCGTGATAAAAAGAACCAACATAGGAAAATTATGAAACGGCATGACAAATCTAGTTAAAATTTGATTATATATACTTGATCACATAAAAACCCATTCCCACAAAAAGTGAGTTTTGAGCCTTTATTGAGCATACAAATACACATCTTTAAATTAAATGCTCATTTTTCGTTTCTTGTGTGAATAGCCGTTTGGTTTCTTACGACTCTAGAACTTGCCATGACGATACATTCCCGGTCCTTACCAACTTAAACCCAAGTAAGTAAATGATGGAGGCATTAGGACTAACCCTTTTTCTTTCAACACCATTATTTTCCTTTTTTTAGCACATACCCAAAATCCCTCTAGTTAACCCCTTTGAGCCTAAACCTTTTCATTTCTTAACCCACAAAACAAGCACCCTTTACCCACCAAAACCCTTTTTCATTTTAAACCCTTTATTTTAGTAACAAAGCTCGGTTTTCATGTGACATTCCTTATCAAAAAAAAATTATAGAGAAGAAAAGAAAAATGAAGTTAGCAATAAACAAACAAGCTCACCAAAAGAAAAGCTCGTTTGAAAAATGCTTCATTAGAATAAAAAGTCACAAAAACAAAATGTTTTAAGAAAACCGACGCCTTTTCGCCCTTTTCTTCTAACCGCTAACCCAAAACCACATACCTTTAACCCAAGCCTAACCCTTCCCCAAAGTCCTCTTGATATTTACAAAGGTTTATAGTTAAAAAAGAGGAGGATTGATTTCTTGACAAGCATATCGTAAAAGTAAGTTCCATGCCGGTCTCGAGTGTTTCACTAAAATACATCTTCGGCCGAGTGTTGAGTGATCTCCCGTGAGGTATGTGAACTTGTATATAAATGGAATTTTAAAGATGCATGTTATGACCAAATAAGTAATTTCTCTTATGTAATGTTCTAAATAAATCATAACGAATAGGATTGTAAATAACATAAAAATAAAACCTAATAAAAATCTTGGATTCCTGACACTCTAGACAAGCCCAAAACCTTCTCTTCTACCCATTCCATTTGGGTGTAAGCCACAAAATAAAGTGTTTTGCTTGAGGACAAGCAAAGATTCAAGTGTGGGGGTATTTGATGTGTGTAAAATGCAACATATAAATTACATCAAATGAGGCATAAAACTAACCCTTTTTAGTACTAATGTTGGAAAAAGTGTGCTTTTGTCTTCCTTTTGTATTTTTAGGGTTAAAAGAGCTTAAATGAACAAAAGAAGCAAAACTGCAGCCAAATCTAACAATAATACAAGAAAAGGAACAAACGTGGCATGCCCGACCCCTCCACAGCATCTTCCCAAGCAAAAACAAGACATCAGAAGGCTGAACACGCCCCGTGCTCAATGAGCACGGGGGCGTGCCCAAGTGTCTGCAGAAAAGTCAAAGCTGTAGAAGCTTCTATTTCCCAACACGGGGGCGTGGCCAGTGGACACGGGGCCATGGTCAACGCTAAGATTCGCAGAATCTAGGCAAATCTTGATAGTACAGATACGCTTTTACAAACGGGGCCGAGCCCAGCGGACACGGGGGTGTGGTCAACTAATGCAGACGAACTGCAATTAATGAAGAAAGAGAAGATGGGTGGACACGGGGCCGTGTCCGGGCTTCTGTGCAGGCTATAAATGTCACACCCTGGCTTTGCGGAAGCGTGGGTTTATTTTGGTGTGACTTCTTAATACCATAGCATAATCACAACAATGCTATATGAAAATAAAACCATGATGTTCATCCAATTAACAAGTTTTAAAAGTTAACACGACAACATTGTTTTTAAAAGTCGATACGTGAAACAAAATACAACTACAACATACTTAGAACTTGTTCACAAGACACAACTAAAAGACTTGAATAGAAACACAGTTTAAGACTTGTGACCCGTCCAGGCAAAGATCACAATTCCTAAACTCGGATGACACCATTACTCCTATGCAGCTTAATACCCTTGCATACTTGGCCAGATCCATTAATTTCCTGAAATACATGTAAGTTGAAAAATCAACATAAAGTTGAGCGAGTTCATGTAAAAGTGAGTATGTAAACCTTTGTAATATGTTTGTATGTATGAAAAATCCCTGGTATGTAGCAAATAAGGATAAAGAAAGAGATCACCATTGGGTTGCAAAGCCAATGATATGTGTGAAGTGTTGTAGGAAGACTCAAACCTAGCAGATTTTTGCGTCGGGCTCAAAGTCACCCCGAGGTCCATACAGTGGGCCTGGAGTTGGGCTCGCTACACCCAGATAGATCTACCGCTAATGACCCTCGGTCCTACAATGAGGATTAATGGCCTCTAGTTTCCGCCTACCCACTCACATGATCTAAGTAGTAAACCCTCCTTAAGCTAACCATACCATGTATATAAGTCTGTAATAATCGTAACATGTATTCCACCCCCGAAGTATAAAAACTGAAAACAGTTAAGAGAAAAGGGGGACATGAACTCACTGAAGTGCGTCTCGAAATAGTCAATCCCAAATCAACCTGCTGCGTGACGACCTACACGTACTAACTTCTATTAGACGGACGGTCGTGCCTTGGCTTAAGGTTTAACGTTTTTGGGAAATAGTTAGACAACTATTTCGTGTTTACACTTCTTAATTATTTAATGTATATATTCCTTCCCAAGGATGGGGGTTTTAATACATGTGTGTTTTATAATTCCGAAAATATATTTTTAAGTCTCACTTGAAAATATATTTTAATCACTAGTCTAAAATATTCTAACTCCAAAATATACATATTTTCCCAAAAATATTATATTTTACTTCATACCATTTCCAAAATAATACTTTATCAAAATACACATTTAAGAGTATTTTCCGAAAATACATAAGTTACATTTTAAAGTTCGCGTTGTAATAATAGTACCGGTGTAACTTAAATGTTTATTTGTGATAGCGTTGGTATTATTCTGGAGTCGTAATTTCAAAACATTTTCCAGTTATATTATTTTTACCCTAAAAATAATATATGTAGTTCACAAAATCACACAAGCGTTTTACTATGAAATATATATTCTAAATATATATTTAACAAGTTTTATTTATGAAAATCCACCTCCGATACTTTGTAATTTTTGTAATAAAAATCATGGCGAAGTTTATTTTGAAAACCAAGTTAAAAATATATTTATAAACATTTGTTTAGAAAAATATTTCTAAGTGTTATATTTCTAGAAAAATTTCGCCAGAGTTTCCTCTGTAACTGGAGGTGGCCACGCTTACTAGCGTATCATTTTCTTTTCAAAACTCAATCAAACAATTCACCAATCATCAATATACAATATTAAACATCAAACTTGTCAAAATAAGTCTAAATCGCAAACTCATGAACTTGTAAGTCTTGTGAAAATACGTAGAAACTTTCCAACATATTTAGTACGTTTCGTTATCTTTAAAAATAACTTTATTTTCTTAAAAACCTTACTTTTAAAGTATGTGAAGTTTTACAACTTCTAGTCAAGATTTACGAAAGTATTTCTTTGGTAAATCTTCTTGTTACGCAAGGGTTTACACACTTGTTTATTCACTAAAATGCCTTTAGTTTATGTTAGATCCGGGTTTTAAACAAGACTTGCATCTTTTACTTGGTTCTTCCGAAAAACCACTTGTAGATCTTTAGATCTACTAGTTTAGAACCTTATTTTACAAGAAAATTTTCATTTACACAAGTTCATGTTCATGAGTGGAAGGGTTCATCATCTTACAACTTTTACACTTAACATATTACTAGTTCATGTTCCATGAACATGATCTAGTATGGTTAGATGACGATCCATCCCACTACTAGCAACAAACAACATAAAATAATCACAACTAGTCAAGATTTACACCATTAGTTTCTCTTTATCCAACTAGTTTATCTTTCTTTCAAGACTTTTAGTTTTGATTTTGTGTGTTCTTGAGTTTTAACCGTTAAATCTCTTATTAACCACTATAAACAAGAACAAGAGGATGTTTAGAGACACTTACTACTAGCTCGAGGCTAGGGAAGAATCAAGGCGTAAACAAGGTGGATAAAAGAAATGTAGAGAGGTTCTTGACTTTCCGAAAGCACCGGGCCTCCTCGTATGTCACCTTGCACCTTGGGATGTATGTGGAATAGCTAGATCAAAGCTTGACGGTGGTGGTGGGTGTGCTAGTGTTCTCGGCCGAACACTCCAAGGAGAGGAAGAAGAGAGCAATTTTTTTTTGTGAAGTGATTTGTAAATGAAAGTCCTTATCCATCACATTTATTTATAATCCATTTCTTACTAATGTCCATTGTGTTAAGTGTTTACTAGATATTAGGCAAAATTAATAAAATAATCAAAGAAATGAAGGTGTGTCCCCACCCTTGGGGGACCGATCGGATGAGAGGGGGGTATGGTTGGGTTTGAAATGTTATAGTTAAGGATTAGTTAGGTTCTAAAGATCTTAGTTAGAGTATTATGTGTGTTATGTAATATAACGGGTGTTAGGGTGTTCGGGGACCCTAACTGGTTCAGAAAGTATAAACAATGTCATTGACAATATTTTTATGTTCCGGGTAAAGTCTGGTTGTTCGGTTGGATATTGATCCGTTAAAGTTTCTAATAAAGCTTTAAAGTGTCTTTTATAGTATCTTTAGTGACACATTAAATTCCCGACACTTTGGAAAGTGTCTAGTATTATTTTACCCAGTTTTTGCACTTTACTAGTTATGTCAAATGCTGAATTTTGGTTACTAGTGCAGAATTTTGTAATTAAAGCATGTCTTAGGCACATCCGGTCACTATAACTATCACCTAGTGACGCAGTTTTACAATCCTCACCTCCCTACACTCCCTACTAGTGTAGTAATCTATTCCCGGCTCATACTGGCCTCAGAGACAATGTCTGTCTAGTGCTGGCAATGTCAGCATGTTTACTGGGTTATCCGTATAGTGTGCTCACTGTGCTTTTGTGCATCAAGGTTGTCACTAATGTTTGTGTGTAAATAATAGAGTGACAGTATAAATGTGATGCATGAGTATGTATGTATCAGAAAACAGAAAACAGTTTGTTCGTAATTGTAATCAAGCACAGTAATTAAGCATTAATTAAATATTAATTAATTGGTATGGATACCTGGTTTTGTGAGGGTTGTCACATTCTCCCTCCGTTAAATAAATTTCGTCCCGAAATTTTAGGCTCTGCATCTAGTTGCAGGGGTCTTGGGAAACAGATGGGGGTATTTCTCTTTCATACGATCCTCATGTTCCCACGTGAATTCCGGCCCATGTCTAGCATTCCATCGAACTTTGACGAGCTTGACACTGCTCCTGCGTGTTTTGTTAACTTTCCAATCCGTAACCTCGATGGGTTCTTCGGTAAATTGGAGCGTGTGGTCGATATGAACTTCGTCAGCAGGAATGATCACTGTCTCTTGTGTTGGACTCTTCCTCAGATTTGATACATGGAATGTATCGTGAACACCATTGAGTTCAGCAGGTAGGTCCAACTTGTAGGCTACAAGCCCAATCCTTTGCAGGATTCTGAAAGGGCCAATGTAACGCGGATTCAACTTCCCACGCTTTCCAAAGCGTGCCACACCCTTCCAGGGTGAAACCTTCAATAAAACCATATCCCCAACTTGAAATTCCAAAGGTTTCCTCTTTGGATATGCATAGGCTTTCTGTCTGTCGCGAGCCGCCTCGATGCGCTTTCGAATCTGTGCAATCTTGTCGGTCGTTTCTTGGACTATTTCGGGACCAACAAGCTGCCTATCACCTGCATCAGCCCAGCATAGTGGTGATCGACACTTGCGTCCGTAAAGAGCTTCAAATGGCGCGGCTCCAATGCTTGTGTGGTAGCTGTTGTTGTACGAAAACTCGACCAATGGTAAATGATTATCCCAGCTACCACCTAAGTCCATTGCACATGCTCTCAGCATATCTTCCAATGTCTGAATTGTTCTTTCACTTTGGCCATCAGTTTGCGGATGAAACGCAGTGCTCAGGTTCAACTGCGAGCCAAAAGCTTCTTGGAAGGATTGCCAAATCCTTGATATGAAGCGTCCATCTCTATCAGAGATGGTCGAGAGAGGCACTCCATGACGTGCAACAATCTCTCGCATGTATATTTCCGCAAGTTTACTAGTGTTATCCTTCTCTTTGATCGGCAAGAAGTGTGCGGACTTTGTTAGACGATCTACAATCACCCAGATTGTATCATGGCCTCTGGGCGTCTTTGGCAGCTTTGTTATGAAATCCATCGAAATTTGTTCCCATTTCCATTTGGGGATTTCAAGTTGCTGTAGAAGACCTGAAGGTTTCTGATACTCAGCTTTAACCTTGGCGCATGTTAAACACTTACCCACGTATATTGAAACATCGCCTTTCATCCTAGGCCACCAGTAGAACTCCTTAAGGTCTTGGTACATCTTATCCGCTCTGGGATGAATTGAGTACTGCGACTTGTGGGCTTCATAAAAAATAACCTTTCTCAAACCACCAAACAGAGGAACCCAAATTCGTTTCATGAAGCATAAAGTCCCTTCCTCGTTTGGTATCAACTGCTTCTCCATCCCACGGAGATACTCGTCCTCAATATTCCTTTCTTTCAAAGCTTCTCTTTGTGCGACACGAATGCGCAAAGAGAGGTATGTCTGGACAATCATCTCCAAAGCCCTAACCCTTATGGGCTTGATCCTCTCTTTTCAACTCAAGGCATCAGCGACCACATTTGCTTTCCCTGGGTGGTATTTGATCTCGCAATCATAATCATTCAACAACTCTACCCAGCGTCTCTGCCTCATGTTAAGTTCCTTCTGATCGAATATGTACTGTAAGCTTTTGTGATCAGTATAAATTGTACATCGCGTACCATACAAATAGTGTCGCCAAATCTTCAACGCAAATACCACTGCGCCTAACTCCAAGTCGTGCGGTGTATAGTTCCTCTCGTGAATCTTCAACTGGCGTGACGCATAAGCTATAACCTTCTGGCGTTGCATCAGCACGCAACCCAAACCATGACGCGAAGCGT